>JAHZTW010000003.1:5993078-6113047 GCA_020283515.1 Alliaria petiolata | reverse complement strand
AACACCCTTGAACCCAACCCAAATCAAGCCTAGAACTAGCTTCAAGATGCAAAGCTAGAATCATATGAGAGCCTAAACATGTCGCCCTAAACCTAACACTTTATGCCAAGTTCAATCAAAAATAAGGCCTCACAATTTGCAATCACACAAGAATTTTGGCTTGAAATAAGGCAAGGGTTAAGGTGTGGTGTTCTATTTAGGCTTAAAGAGAGTGGTTAAGGGAATAAGAAAGCCTAAATATTTTCTTTTTGTAATCCATGTATTCTTTCCCAAATGCACAAGTATGATAATTAAAAGTCCATGTTAGGGTTCAAATTTATAGGAAAGGATTCAATACATGCTTGTTTCAACTTTAAGCCAAGAAAATCAAAACAAATGATCCAAGTATGGTTAGAACTTAACTTCAAGTTTGATCAAGCATCAAAGAACTACTAACTAGGATCTTGAACCAATTTATGAGCTTAAAACACTTTTACAAGGAAAATTGCCCCCTATGCACGTGAATGCAAGCAACCTATATGATAATATCTAGACTCAATCCTAAAATATTTACCAATACAAATGCAAGCTACATGAATTGTTTCGAAAATTTTGAAATTTTTGCTGATTTTCTATGCAAATGTATATGCATGAAGACTCAAATATGCTAAAGGGAAAATAAGTGCAAATGTATATGGATGAAGACTCAACTATGCTAAAGGGAAAATAAGAACACAAAACACAAGATTAAATCTCTCAACCTCTCCCCCAAACTTAAATTACACAGTCCCTTGTGTAATAAAAGTTCAAGAGAGACCATCAACAAGAAATAATATTCAAAAATTCAAAATTGCATGATATATACAAGGTTTGGAATGGTGTACCTTGGAGCTTGTTGTGGTTAGGCCTGAGATCGAGCAGCTGGGTCATTGTTTGGGATCTCCATTTCCCTTGTTTCTGCTTACACACACTCAAAAGGATAATCTAGAACACGAATAAAAACTATATACACAAGGATAGACATGGGATTGCCTCCCAAGTGCACTTTGTTTAAAGTCTCTTAGCTTGACTTTCCTTACTCTTCTTTCTAGGCTGGCTTGAGGGTGAAGTGGGTGGCTGGAGACGTGGCTGAGTGTGTACTTTGTGGAATGTCTATGGTGTAGACAGTGAACAACATCTCTTGTACTCTTGCCTTATCCTACTCTAAACCGGGAGGAAGGATGACTCTAGCCTTTGAGAATGGTTTTTAGCCTCCTTTGCTTTTGACTTGATACTCAATGGAGCCATCCTTGAGTTCCAATGGATGTAAACTCAAAGAGGTCTTTGGCCCAGCACGTCCATTGCTTGACCCATCTTTAGCTTTTTCGGATAAACTCATCAAATAACACTTTTTCTTGCTTTTCCCTTTAGGTGGCTTCTTCTTGAGAGGTGATTCGTCTTCACAACCAAATAGAGTTTGTAGGGACTCACCATCAGGCTCTTCTTCAGCAGTAGACCTAAGCATAGGCTCGGTCTTATCCTTGCTTGTACCCGAGACACAAGCAACCTTAGTTTTTCCCGCGGGCTTGTCTTGCAAGCTCTTGGCTTTTTGCTTGCTTCTAAAGGCTTGGGCTTCCAAATGCTTTTTCAAGTCAGCTTCCTCTCTAATCTTCTTACAGAGACGTTCCTCTTGATAGTGTTGATATACTCATATATTTCGCATATTTATCATGCATTTAGAATAAGTTTTCATCCATATTTCATTTATAGCTAAGTATAATCATAGTATTTGATCATTTATAGGATTTAGAACATTTGCATTTGCATTTGCATTTTCTTTTGTATATATGCATCATTTCAGGTTATTCTATGGATTTGGCGACCAATTTCGTTAAACTGAAAGATCAGCTCGTATGAAGGGTTTTAATTGCGATTTAGCCTTGAAGTTCTTCATGAAAGTCTTAGGAAATTGTGTTAGCTTTCATTGGGCGGTGATTTCAAGTCAAACTGTGCAGTAGTGCAAAAGATACAGATCGATCAATCCATGCACCCGAACCAAAAGATATCATTTGCAAGTTGCCCAAAAAAAGTGTTTATGCTTTAGTAAAAGTGGGATTAGATAGGTCCCTTGTCCCTTGCCCCTTGTCTCTTGCCCCTTAACCCCTCTTTTTAGGCCAAGAGGCATATTTAAAACTCTATATAAAGAGTATGTGTGTGCTTGTAATAAATCATTCAGTTTTTCATTCAAGTTTTCAATCAACTCTTCTTAGTCTAAATAAATCAAGAAATACTCTTATTCTCTCTTTTGAGTGTTCTTGTAAGTTTCTCTAGTTCTTGAGTATTTTTAAGTATTCTTAGTTTTTTTTTTATAAGTTACTTATAGTTTTTATAAAATCTCTTTTTAATTTTTATTCTAATGTCAAGTCTTTCTTCTTAATTCTTACTTAAGACTTTGTAAAAATTCTTGTATTTTCGCTTTAGCTAGTATTTAAATTATTCCTATTCCAAAGCTTTTTCTTCTTAACCCCATAGATCATGTTTCTTAACTCTAAACTTATGTTTAAAAGAGGTAAAAACATGATTTGTGAGTAAACCACCAAAGGTTTGAGGTTGGGATGAAAAAGGAGGTTGAAGGTTAAAATTCTTGGGTTTGTTTTTATCTTGTGCTTACTTCAAATCTCTTCTTGGATTTGGGGTTTTTAAGGTCTAGAGATTCTCCTTGGAGGTCTCTTTAATCCAGGGGTTTCCTTATCCTAACAAGACATAGGAAATCCCTTAAAACCAAATCCAAGAGACTAGCTCATCCTTTCCCACACATCATGGATGTTTAGGGAGCTAGTTAAACCATTTTTTTAAGATCCATTCTTAATGTTCTTCACCCTATCTTTCCACTAAACATCATGGGTTAGGAGGAAAGGGTGAAGAAAGGAATTATACCACACATCATGGATAATTCTATTTTAGTTTCTTAAGGTTTAGAGAATTAACTAAAAAGAGTAAAAATATATTTTCAAAAACCCCAAGTTTGAACTTTCAACCTTCTTAAAGATGATTCCCAACCTTAAATCTGTTTTAGTATTTTGAAAACCAAAAGAAATAAAAACCTTTTTCCTCTAGTTTTGTGTTTGTTTAACTTTCTTATTAAATAGTTTATTATTGCAATATAATTTCATAAATCTATAAATTGTGTTCTTGCTCTTTTAATCATTTTAGAAATTGCTTAGTATCTTATTTTACTGCCTGGAGTTAAATTTATAGTAGTTTGATTTTTATAAATAGTTCTCAATTATCTAGCTACTCACCATCAAATCTGTTATTAAAATCCGGTTTTATATCTTGAATTTATTAAATTAGTGGATTAGTTGTTTTATTATTTATAAGTCATCTAGTAGTTGTATAACTCTCTTGTAGTGATTTTAAAATTGTTTTCAAATCTTTTTATTAACCATAAGTACTTTATTTTGGTTTGTTCCCCAAATTAACCGAATTGTGCTTAGCTTCAATCAATCTCTTGTAATCTTAGTAGCTTTCACCCCAAGGTTGGTTTGACACCTGAAGTATTACAATGACATAGACAAGCTTTAGGTTTTGTTTAACCTGCTAAAAAGCTAGTTATCAAATGGCGCCGTTGCCAAACTTGGGTTTAAATTGAAATTATTAAGATTTGGAGATTAGTGGAGCCTAAGTTTTTTATTTCTCTTTGGTTACTAATTTTGTTCCTATTCTCCTTGTGTTTTCAGGTACATGAACCTGAGGTCTAGAGGTGACAACAACCTATTAGCAGCACTGGACAACATCCATCAGGTTGGGAACGCAAGACATAGGAGGGAGAGACTCCTACTTGATATCGAAGAGTACCATCAAGAAGTAATGGCTGACCATGACCAGGAGGAGGATCCACCTCAACACGCTCCTGCTGGCAGAGAGATCGGACAGCCTTACCATCCACAAAGGGCACCACGCATCATTGGAGCCGGTGATGCACCGAACACACACACCAATCGCTTCGGCATCACGCCCCCACCGGTCCAAAACAACTACTTTGAGATCAAGCCTGGCTTCGTCTCTATGGTGCAAAACAGCAAATTCCACGGCCTGGCTATGGAAGACCCATTGGAGCACTTGGACAACTTCGACCAAGTGTGCGGCATGATCAAAATCAATGGCATATCCGAAGATGCCTTCAAACTGCGCCTTTTTCCCTTCTCTCTTGGGGATAAGGCAAGGCATTGGGAGAAAACATTACCACAAGGCACTATCACGTCCTGGATAGAGTGCAAGAAGGCCTTTCTATCAAAATTCTTCTCAAGCACTAGAACCGCTCGGCTAAGAAGCGAGATAAGTGGCTTCACTCAAAAACACAATGAAAGCTTTAGTGAAGCAATGGAGCGCTTCAAGGACTACACCATCCAGTGTCCTCACCACGGCTTCACTGAAGAGACTCTCTTGAGCACTATATACCGTGGATCCTTGCCCAAAATTCGAATGCTACTTGACACGGCAAGCCGAGGGAACTTTCTCGGTCAAGATGTCCACGATGGAATGGAGCTCATTGACAACCTCGCTTTGAGTGATGAGAATTATTCTGAGGACTATGACAGAGCACCAAGAGGACATGAACTGGAGGCACACAAAAAGGAGTTGAAGTCACTCCATGAAAAAATTTACAAGATGATGCTTGTCAACACAAAACATGTCCACTTCGTCGGTGAAGCCACGGACATGTCTCAAAGAAGAAGTGGAGAAGAGTTTGAGGAAGCAAATTGGGTTGGAGGACAAGACTATCCTAAGCCACAGGGATATGCCTCAAGGTACCAAGAAAACAACAACAACTTGTCTTACAGAAGCACCAATGTGGAAAATCCAAAGGATCAAGTGTACCCCCCACAACAACCAAACCAAGGCAAACCGTTTGTACCATACAACAAAGTTGGATTCCAACAAAACGGTGGGTATCAAGGGCAAAGACAGGCACCCTACCAAGGCAACCAACAGCAAGGGAACAAACCGTACCCTCCTGGTTTCATGCCTCAGCAGCAACAAAATCCAGGGCCAACTCTAGAATCGCTACAAGCAATGCTCCAACAACTTATACAAGGCCAAGCGACCAGTGATCAAAAATATGTTGATATCAACAAACGCATGGACTCCTCCTTTCATGACGTCTCTACACAGCTCACCAACATCAACAACAAAATTCGTCACCTGGAGAAAGGAAAAGCTAGTACAAGCAGCCAAGGTACTTTACCCGGACAATGCGAAACAAATCCAAAAGAGTATGCGAATGTGATCACGCTAAGGAGTGGAAAGAAAGTCGCCCCAACGGCTACAGAAAAAGACAATGAGGACATTGTGGTTCAAGAGGGGGAGAGTGATCTTTCAAATGATCAAGAGATCACCTTTCACAATGTCTACATCGAAAGGGCAAAGAAAGGCAAGGAAAAAGTTTTGGAAAAACAAGTGGGAGAAACGAGCAAAGACAAAGATATTTTCATACCTCCACCTTACAAACCAAAGCTCCCCTTTCCTGGACGCTTCAAGAAGCAGCTGGTGGAGAAGCATAGAGCCTTGTTTGAAAAACATTTGAGAAACGTGGAGCTGAAATTGCCACTACTCGATTGTTTAGCCATGGTGCCGAAGTACGCCAAGTTTCTGAAAGATACACTCGCCAAAACAGCTAAAGGGTGCCAAGAAGTCATGGTGTTGAGCCAAGAATGCAGTGCAATCATCCACAGAGAGATAGCACAAAAGAAGCTAGGAGATCCAGACTCATTCACCATACCTTGTGCGCTAGGGCCATTAAAGTTCAACAATTGTTTGTGCGACTTAGGGGCGAGCATAAACCTCATGCCTCACTCCATTGCAAAGAAGCTAGGCTTCACCAAGTTTAAGGAGTGCAGAATCTCGTTGATCTTTGCCGACCGAAGTGTAAGGCTCCCGGTAGGAATGCTTGAAGACTTACCGGTGAGGATAAGCAATGTGAGTGTCCCCACGGACTTTGTTGTTCTTGAAATGGATGAAGAACCTAAGGATCCCCTAATCCTTGGAAGACCGTCTTTGGCGACTGCTGGAGCTATAATTGACGTCAAGAATGGCAAAATTTCATTGCACTTGGGCAAGGACGTCAAGCTCAACTTCGATATTAATGAGGTTTTGAAGAAACCGACAATCGATGGACAAGTCTTCTACATAGAAGCTATGGATCTTTTAGTTGATGAATTGCTAGAGGAATTGGGTCAAGAAGATCATCTACTAGTGGCGCTGACAAAGGAGTGTGGAGATTATGGTTACCTAAGTGATCAAACCCAAGAATACATTCGCATCCTTGACTCTCGCAAAACTGTCAAGGAGATCGACCAAGAGATCGAGCCACTCACTCGATCTAACGACAAGATCGACAGGCTGATCGACCAATCCACACGATCCATGCAAGAGATCGACCAGCCGAAACGATCTCCTGCCCGATCAAAGGAAGAACGACTGAGCCAATCGAGGGAAACAAGTCGATCCGCAGCAGATCGACCAGCCGATCGACCCATCAACTCGATCACAGCGGGGCATACGCTTGAAGAAGCAAGTATGGAGGCTCATGACTCGGGGTCTAAGGAAGCGAATGAGGACAGCAATCTCAACAAGAACCAAGAGGAGGAGTGGAGTGAGCTGCTAACCCCAAATGTGGACCTCCAACAGCTACCAATTGGTCTAAGGTACGCTTTCTTAGGATCGAATGAGACTTACCCTGTCATTGTTAATGACAATCTGAATGTGATGAGTTAGACTCTCTCCTTAGGGAATTGAGGAAGTATAGGAAGGCCATTGGGTACTCTCTAAGTGACATCAAGGGCCTTTCACCATTACTTTGCACTCATAGGATTCATTTAGATGATGAGAACACTTCTTCAATTGAACATCAAAGGCGCTTGAACCCGAATTTGAAAGAAGTAGTTAAAAAGGAAATCTTAAAACTCTTAGAGGCCAACGTGATATACCCCATAAGTGATAGCACTTGGATCTCACCGGTCCATGTCGTGCTTAAAAAGGGGGGCATCACGGTTATAAAAAACGAAAAAGATGAGTTAATTCCTACTAGAGTTATAACCGGTCATAGGATGTGCATTGGCTATAGGAAACTCAACAAAGCCACTAGGAAAGACCACTTCCCACTGCCATTCATTGATCAAATGCTAGAAAGATTAGCCAACCACCCCTATTACTGTTTTCTAGACGGTTATAGTGGCTTCTTTCAAATCCCAATTCACCCCAATGACCAAGAAAAGACAACATTCACTTGTCCTTATGGAACATATGCATATAGGAGAATGCCTTTTGGTTTATGTAATGCTCCTGCTACATTTCAAAGATGCATGATGTCTATATTTTCTGACTTGATTGAGGAGATGGTTGAGGTATTCATGGATGATTTCTCCGTGTATGGCTCTTCCTTTGGTGTTTGTTTGTCTAATTTGTGCAGGGTACTCAAGAGATGTGAAGAGACCAATCTCGTGCTCAACTGGGAGAAATGCCACTTCATGGTAACAGAAGGGATTGTCCTTGGTCACAAAATCTCGGAAAAAGGCATTGAAGTGGATAGAGCAAAGGTGGAAGTGATGATCACTTTGACACCTCCGGCTAACGTGAAGGGCATTAGAAGTTTCTTGGGGCACGCTGGCTTCTACAGGAGGTTTATCAAAGATTTTTCCAAGCTAGCACGTCCCCTCACAAGGCTACTATGCAAGGAAGTTGAGTTCAACTTTGATGAAGAATGCCACCAAGCGTTCAAGACCATCAAAGGTGCGCTAGTAACCGCACCAATAGTACAAGCACCGGATTGGTACTTTCCCTTTGAGATCATGTGCGACGCTAGTGACTATGCTGTAGGAGCTGTCTTGGGGCAGAGGATATATAAGAAGTTGCATGTCATCTATTATGCCAGCCGCACCTTGGACGATACACAAGTGAAATATGCTACCACCGAGAAGGAGCTCCTAGCCGTTGTCTTTGCATTTGAAAAGTTCCGGTCATACTTGGTGGGTTCGAAAGTGATTGTGTACACTGACCATGGTGCCTTGAGGTACATATATTCCAAGAAGGACACAAAACCAAGACTCTTAAGATGGATCCTTCTCTTGCAAGAATTCGATATGGAGATCAAGGATAAGAAGGGCATAGAGAATGGTGTAGCGGATCATCTTTCTAGGATGAGAGTGGAAGAAGTCTTACCTTTAGACGACTCACTCCCTGAATAGCAGCTCATGATGATCAATACCGCAGTATGTGCAAAGCTAGAAGACAAACTTGAAGAAGTTTTGAGCCTAAAAGAAGAAGATCTCCCATGGTATGCGGATATTGTCAATTTCTTGGCTTGTGGGGAAGAGCCTACTCATTTGGACCGATACCACAAGAAGAAATTCATAAGAGACGTCTCACACTACTTCTGGGATGAACCTTACCTATACAAAAGGTGTGTGGACAGTATGTACCGAAGATGTGTCACAAGAGAAGAAGCAAGAGACATACTTCTACATTGCCACGGTATGACCTATGGGGGTCATTTTGCGAGTTTCAAGACTGCTACAAAGGTTCTCCAAGCTGGGTTCTGGTGGCCTACACTCTTCAAGGATGCGCATGAATTCATCAAGTCGTGTGAAGCATGCCAAAGAGCGGGAAACATCACCAAAAGAAACGAGATGCCACAATCACCAATCTTTGAAGTAGAGATCTTCGACGTGTGGGGGATAGATTTTATGGGCCCGTTTCCATCATCATATGGCAACAAGTACATTCTTGTATCAGTTGACTATGTGTCTAAGTGGGTGGAAGCCATGGCCTCACCAACAAACGATTCAAAGGTGGTGGTTAAACTTTTCAAAACGATCATCTTTCCAAGATTTGGAGTCCCTAAGGTGGTGATTAGCGATGGAGGCAGCCACTTCATCAACAAGGTTTTTGAAGGTCTCTTGAGAAAACATGGTGTTAAGCACAAGGTGGCCACGCCCTATCACCCTCAAACAAGCGGCCAAGTGGAGGTTTCGAATAGACAAATCAAGACTATACTAGAGAAGACCGTGGGAGTCACTAGAAAGGATTGGTCTAGCAAGTTAGATGATTCTCTTTGGGCGTATAGAACGGCATACAAGACTCCAATTGGGACCACGCCTTTCAACCTCTTATATGGCAAGTCTTGTCACCTTCCTGTGGAATTAGAGCACAAGGCTCTTTGGGCCGTGAAGCAACTCAACTACAATCTCAAAACGGCTCAAGAGAAACGGTTGGTGCAACTTCAAGAACTCGATGAGATAAGGATGAATGCATATGAGAGCGCCAAGATTTACAAGGAACGGACCAAAGCCTTTCATGATAAGAAGCTGGTGCACAAGGAGCTCAAAGAGGGAAGCATGGTTCTACTCTATAACTCAAGATTGAAGCTGTTCCCTGGAAAGCTCAAGTCTAGGTGGTCCGGGCCGTATGAGATTAGAGAAGTATTACCATATGGAGCTGTAACTTTGGTTGGGAAGAGTGGAGAAAATTTCACAGTGAATGGGCATAGAGTCAAGCCCTACATGGCGAGTGACTGCAGCAAGGAGAGCACCACGTTGCCTCTCCAAGACCCCCCACTAGCCTAACCAAGTAAAGTCAAGCTAAGAGACTTTAAACAAAGCGCACTTGGGAGGCAATCCCATGTCTATCTTTGTATAAAATTATTATTTCATTTCTAGATTATGTTTTTAACTGTGTGTGAGCAGGATCAAGGGAGTACTCCATGACACACCAAGAAAGAGCAGGAGGACCGGAGCAACCTCAAGCTCCGGAGCAACCTCAAGCTCCGGCCATCTCTAGCTTCAAGGTACCAAAAACGCCAAACTTTGTATATAACATGCATTTTTATTTTTATTTTTGTGTTTCTTCTCTTGAATTTGTTTAACACCGAGACGGTGTCATTCAAGTTTGGGGGAGGAGAGTTTGTGCTTTGACATATTTTATTTGATCTTACTTTGTGTTTTCATTTTTGAGTCTTCTTACATTCATAAAAATATTTTGCATAGAAAAATAAAATAAAAAAAAAAAAATCAGAAAAATTCATAAAAAATTCGAAAAAAATTCATATAGCTTGCATTTGCATTATCAAATATTGTAGGATTGAGTCTAGATTTTTATCATATAGGTTGCATCACTCATATGCATAGGGGGCAATGATGAAAAAATTCCTTTAAAAGTGTTTTAAGCTCATGTATTGGTTCAAGGCCCTTGTTAGTAGTTCTTTGATGCCTTGTACAACTTTGAAATTAAGTTCTAACCATGCTTGGATCATTTGATTTGATTTTCTTGGCTTAAAGTTGAAAAAAGCATGAATTGAATCAATACTTAAAAATCGGAACCTTAAAATGAACATCTAATTATCATGCTTGTACTTTTGAAAAAGAATACATGGATTAAAAAAAAAAATATTTAGGCTTTCTTATTCACTTCACCACTCTTTGTAAGCCTAAATAGAATACCACACCTTGACCCTTGCCTTATTTCAAGCCAAATTTCGTGTGTGATTGCAAATTGTGAGGCCTTATTTTCTGTTTGAACTTGGCATAAAGTGTTAGGTTTTGGGCGACATGTTTAGGCTCTCATAATGTTGCTAGCTTTGCATTTTAGCTAGTTTTAGGCTTGATTGGGAATTGGGAGTTCACAGGTTTGAGAATGGGAAGGTGTTAAGGAAAAAGATGAAAAAGGGATACATATTTCTAGTGGTTGATCTTGATTTGTGATAAGAAAAAGCTCAAAAGAAAGAAAAAGAGCCCTAGAGGCCAAATGCATAAAAGAAATATTTTTAGAAGAAAGCTATCAAAAGAAAGAAAAGAGCTAATATTTATGACCATACCACTAGCCTTAAGCAAAGTAGAAGAAGTTTCCCTAAAAGAGAGTGTGTTTAAAATGGAGTTCTTGTGGGTTTATGCTTGGCGTTCTAGCCTTGTTGATTTGGGTAGTCTCTAGAGGGTGAGTGAGCTTGGAAATCAAAAAAATGAATGAAAAAGGGATTAGGATCATTGTTAGTATACTTGGGTAGATGTGAGTCTAGTCATGTATCCATGCATTGCCTTTTACCTTTAGCATTATGCATAAGTTCAAACCTTTTCGAGAGAAACCAAAGCTTGGAGTACCCATTTGAATGAGATCATTTTTATCTCATAGCCTTGCCCCTTGCCAAATGTATTCGGTTTTAAAAGCACAAGTTTGATTCACGGTTTGAGCTTAATGAATGTTAAAGGTTAGAATTCTTGGATTGCTTGGAATAAACAAGTCATGATTTGTAATTTGATATGTGATGATTATGGCTAAGTCCTTTTGAGTAAATGCTTGTGTACTGCATCCTAGAACTGAGAACAAGGACTTTGAGTTGATACATTTGAAAAAAACTTTTGGATTTGAGCCCCCGTTTTTAATCATCTCTTCCTAGCTTGAATTTGGTTTCCTTGAGGGCAAGCAAAAGGCAAGTTTGGGGGAGTTGATATACTCATATATTTCGCATATTTATCATGCATTTAGAATAAGTTTTCATCCATATTTTATTTATAGCTAAGTATAATCATAGTATTTGATCATTTATAGGATTTAGAACATTTGCATTTGCATTTGCATTTTCTTTTGTATATATGCATCATTTCAGGTTATTCTATGGATTTGGCGACAATGTGGAAGCTGGAAACATAAGATGATGAGCTAGGAACAAGTAGAGAGCAAATTGATGTCATCTGACTTGCTGTACCGAGATGTTGCAACCGATTCAAATCCATGCCACCTAAAGCGACTTAAAGATCAGACTCTACAAAGACTTTCCATTCCGATTCAGCCTCCGCAATCTTCATAAAACTCATAGAAAATTGAGTTACCTTTCGTTCAGAGGTTATTTCAAGTCATTATGGTCAGTGGTTCAGAAGATACGGCTATTTAAGTAACAACATGTCCGTCTGGAAGTTTGGCGACCAATTTCGTTAACTGAACGATCAGCTCGGATGAAGGGGTTTTCATTGCGATTTAGCCTCTACAGTCTTCATGAGAGTTTTAGGAAATTGAGTTAGCTTTAATTTGGTGGTGATTTCAAGTCAAACGGTGCAGTAGTGCAAAAGATACAGATCGATCAATCCATGTACCCGAACCAAAAGATACCACTTGCAAGTGCTCCAAAAAGTGTTTATGCTTTAGTAAAAGTGGGATTAGAGAGGTCCCTTGTCCCTTGCCCCTTGTCCCTTGCCCCTTGTCCCTTGCCCCTTGACCCCTCTTTTAAGGCCAATAGCCATGTTTAAAACTCTATATAAGGAGTGTGTGTGTGCTTGTAATAATCATTCAGTTTTTCATTAAGCTTTCAATCAAGTCTTTATATTCTCACTTTCAAAGTCTTCTTAGTGTTCTTGTAAGCTTTCCTTTGTTCTTGAGTACTATAGTTCTTCTTATTTATTTCTTTAAAAACTCTTATTTTTATTATATATATTTCGAATTTAAGTTATTCTAATGTCAAATCTTTCTTCTTAATTTTTATTTAGATCTTTGTGAAAATTCTTGTATTTTATTATCTTCCACAAGTATTTAAATAAATTTCAAGTCTTTCTTCTTAACCCCATTGATCATGTTCCTTAACTCTAAACTTATGTTTAAAAGAGGTAAGAACATGATTTGTGAGTAAACCGCCTAAGGTTTGAGGTTGGGATGATTAAGGAGGTTGGAGATTAAAATCTTGGTTTTGTTTTTATCTTGTTCTTCATTTAAATTCTCTTCTTGGATTTGGGGGTTTTAAGGTCTAGAGATTCTCTATGGAGATCTCTTTAATCTAGGGATTTCCTTATCCTAACAAGACTTAGGAAATCCCTTAAAACCAAATCCAAGAGACTAGCTCATCCTTTCCCACACATCATGGATGCTTAGGGAGCTAGTTAAACCGTTTTTAAGATCCATTCTTAATGTTCTTCACATTTTCTTTCCACCACACATCATGGGTTAGGAGGAAAGGGTGAGGAAAGGGTTTATACCACACATCATGGATAAATCTAAATTGGTTTCTTAAGGTTTAGAGAAATTGCTAAAAGAGTAAAAATTATGTTTTTAAACCTCAAGTTCGAATCTTCAACCTCCCTAAGCATGATTCCCAACCTAGAATCTGTTTTTAATATTTACAACCAAAAACCACTTTTCTTTAGTTTTGTGTTTATTTATCTTTATTAAATTTCTCATAAATAGTTTAATTATGCAATATAGCTTTATAAATTTGTAAAATTGTGTTTTTAATATTTTTATTATTTTAGAAATTGCTTAGAGTCTTATTTTATTACCTGTTGTTGATTTGGTAATTGTTTGATTTTTAGAAATAGTTTTTCTTATTATCTTGCTACTTACTATCAAATCTGTATAATTAATCCGGTTTTAGAATTTAATTTTATTAAATTAGTAGATCGGTTGTTTTATTGTTTAGGAGTCATCTAGTACTTGTATAACCCTTCTGTAGGGATTGTAAAATAGTTTTCATGTCTGTTTAAAAACCGCAAGTAATTGTTTTAGAATGTTTCATCCATTTAACTCAATTTTTGCTTAGCTTCATATAACTTTTGTAATCTTAGTAGCTTTCACCCCAAGGTTGGTTTGACACCTAAAGTACTACAACTGCAAAAAGACCTTTAGGTTTTGATTATCAAACCGGTTAAAATCCTGTTTATCAAGTGTCTTCCTCAGCTTCCATCATTCCACAAAACTTTGCTAATGGATGTGTGATCTTGTATGAAACCAAGTGACTCACATTCTTTAGGACTCTTCTTTAGCAAAATCAATTGAGGCCCCTACAGTGCTGAGAAATGGTGTACCTAGGAGCATAGGGAGATTCTTGGCCTTGTCTATATCCATCATCACAAAATCAGTTGGCACCAAGCAATTCCCAACCTTCACCGGATAGTGTTTTACCAAACCAAGAGGTTTCTTTGTAGACGCATCTCCAAAAGTGATCTTGGTAGGATGTCAATCCGTACTCCTTATTCCAACTCTCTTGGCCATGTCAAGAGCCATAACACTCACTGTGGAACATGAATCCGATATAGCATATTGAACCTCTAAATCGCCTAGCTTGCACACAATTGAGAATTTTCCCGGATTGTTGTGCTTTGTCAAAGTTTTGAGCTCATCAATTGCTCCAATGTACTCTCTTGTAGGCTCCTTGGTTTGCTCCTGCTCCTCAGCACATGATTCTTTCATGAGCAAAACTTCTTTAACCGGTTTGTTTGAAGCATCATGGTAGATTTCCTTGCAAATCCCCCCCAAACTTGGCATTTCAATGATCTCATTGAGACTAGAAGCATCATTGGAGTGGATGTCAGTCTCATACTCATCTTCATACAGTGGTGGAGTCACGTCATCAAGAGTGGTGGTTTCCTCTTCTAAAGCTTGAATAGTTTGGCAATACTCCTTAGGATTTGCTTCACTTTTGCCCGGTAGAGTTCCTTGGCTGGTTGAAAGACCTTTGCCTTTCTCAATCTGCTTAATCTTGGTGTTGAGGCTGCTGATTTGTGAAGCTAACTCAGTACAAAAATCGTTCATCCTAGCATTGATTTCAGCAAACTTCAAATCAGCAGATGCTTGGCCGTGAAGAAGTTGTTTGAACATAGCGTGGATAGGATCATGAGTTGGAGCTTGGACTTGTTGTTGCTGTGACATAAAACCAGGATGTCCATATAGCTTGTTCCCTTGTTGTTGCCTTTGAAAGTGGTCTTGTCCTTGCCCTTGATATGCATCCGGATTTGCACAAGCAAAGTGCACTTGTTTTTGACTTGCAAGCAGCATCATGTCAATTTTCTCATGGAGTGACTTGAGCTCCATCATGTGTGCTTCAAGCTCACTGCCCCTTGGTGCTCTCTCATATTCCTTTGAATAATTTCCATCACTCAAAGCCAAATTTTCAATGAGTTCCATACCCTCGCTCACCTGTTGTCCAAGGAAGTGGCATTTGCTTGCAGTGTCCAATATCATGCGAATCGTTGGCCTAGCTCCGCGGTATAAGGTACTCAAGAGTTACTCTTCTGTGAAGCCATGATGTGGGCACTGAAGTGTGTAGCCCCTAAACCTTTCCCAAGCTTCACTAAAGCTTTCATTTTTCTGTTGAGTGAAACCGGAAATTTCATTCCTCAAACTAGTTGTTCTTGAGCTTGAGAAGAATTTTGACAAGAAAGCCTTCTTGCAATCAGTCCAAGACGTGATNATTTCAATGATCTCATTGAGACTAGAAGCATCATTGGAGTGGATGTCAGTCTCATACTCATCTTCATACAGTGGTGGAGTCACGTCATCAAGAGTGGTGGTTTCCTCTTCTAAAGCTTGAATAGTTTGGCAATACTCCTTAGGATTTGCTTCACTTTTGCCCGGTAGAGTTCCTTGGCTGGTTGAAAGACCTTTGCCTTTCTCAATCTGCTTAATCTTGGTGTTGAGGCTGCTGATTTGTGAAGCTAACTCAGTACAAAAATCGTTCATCCTAGCATTGATTTCAGCAAACTTCAAATCAGCAGATGCTTGGCCGTGAAGAAGTTGTTTGAACATAGCGTGGATAGGATCATGAGTTGGAGCTTGGACTTGTTGTTGCTGTGACATAAAACCAGGATGTCCATATAGCTTGTTCCCTTGTTGTTGCCTTTGAAAGTGGTCTTGTCCTTGCCCTTGATATGCATCCGGATTTGCACAAGCAAAGTGCACTTGTTTTTGACTTGCAAGCAGCATCATGTCAATTTTCTCATGGAGTGACTTGAGCTCCATCATGTGTGCTTCAAGCTCACTGCCCCTTGGTGCTCTCTCATATTCCTTTGAATAATTTCCATCACTCAAAGCCAAATTTTCAATGAGTTCCATACCCTCGCTCACCTGTTGTCCAAGGAAGTGGCATTTGCTTGCAGTGTCCAATATCATGCGAATCGTTGGCCTAGCTCCGCGGTATAAGGTACTCAAGAGTTACTCTTCTGTGAAGCCATGATGTGGGCACTGAAGTGTGTAGCCCCTAAACCTTTCCCAAGCTTCACTAAAGCTTTCATTTTTCTGTTGAGTGAAACCGGAAATTTCATTCCTCAAACTAGTTGTTCTTGAGCTTGAGAAGAATTTTGACAAGAAAGCCTTCTTGCAATCAGTCCAAGACGTGATAGTGTCTTGTGTGAGTGTCCTCTCCCAATGCCTAGCCTTGCCTCCAAGAGAAAAAGGGAACAACCTTAGCTTGAAGCAATCTTCGGATACACCATTGATCTTGATCAAATCACAAAGTTGATCGAAGTTGTCAAGATGGTCAAGGGGGTCTTCCATTGACAAACCATGAAACTTGCTGTTCTGGATCATAGAGATGAAGTCTGTATGTATCTCAAAGTTGGTATGCTGGACTGGTGGTGGAGCAATACCAAAACGGTTGTGATGCATGTTTGGCGCATCACAAGAACCTATGATCTTCCTTGGTCTATGTGCGTGGTTGAGGTTTCCATTACCCCAACCTTGAGCACCCTGTAGTGCAGCATTAAGACCTACTGCTGGAGCTTCATCATGCTCTTGTGGAGCACTAAAAACTGCTTGTTGATTTGCCATGGCTGGATGGCCAACCTCTTGAACTTGTGCTCTCTCTTTTCTCAACCTTGTACTTCCAAGTAGTTGAATATTTTCTAGAGGGTTGAACAGGTGGTTGTTCCCTCTAGACCTTAGGTTTAGGTACCTGAAAACAATAGCAGCAGAGTAGAGAGATTAGTAACCAAAATAAAAAAATAAAAACTTAGTCTCTACTAAGCTCCAAATCCTAATACTTTCAAGCAAACCCAAGTTGGCAACGGCGCAATTTGATAACTAGCTTTTTAGGGTAATTATCAAATCCTAAAGCATAGCATTGTCATTGTAATACTTCAGGTTATCAATCCAAATCAAGTTGTTGAGAGCTACCAAGAATGCAAGAGCTCAAAATAAAGCTAAGTCATATTCGGATTAAATAAGGAGAAAATCTGTGAAAACTACTTGCAGCTAAGAAATGACTACGAAAACTATTTTAAAATCCCTATAGAGAGGTTAACCATAAGCTAGACTACTGAAAATATTTTAAAAAACCGAGCGACTAATTTTAGAAAATCAAAATCTAAAACCGGATAAACTGGAAAAATTTTGGCACACGATATTATTTTTTAAAACTATTTATAAACATCCTACGACTACCAAATCATTACCAAACTGTAAAATAAGACTCTAGGGAATTTCTAAAATACTTAATCTAGCAAGAACAAGACTTTACAAAACCCTAATGCATAAGTTAAGCTAACTAGATGATTCCTTGGCAAATTAAAAGGAAAGACTCAAACTTTAAGTTTTCAAAAGCTAAAAACAGATTCAAGGTTGGGATTTATGCTCAGGGAGGTTAAGGATTCGAACTTGGGGTTTTAGAAACATAGATCTACACTTTTTAGTGCTATCTCTAGGCCTTAATAAGGTATAACTAGATTTATCCATGGTTTGTGGTATAAATCATTTCCTCAAACTTTCCTCCTAACCCATGGTTCGTGGGTGGAAAGAGAAGCTGAAGAACAAGGAGCTCAGATCTTAAAAATGGCATAACTAGCTCTATAAGCATCCATGGTGTTTGGGAAAGGGTGAGCTAGTCTCTTGGATTTGGGTTTAAAGGATTTCCTTTATCTTTTTGAGACAAGAAAATCCCTAGAATCAAAGAGATCTTTCTCAAGTGTCTCTAGGCTTTGAGCCCTCCAAATCCAAGAAGAAATTAGATGAAGAACAAGAAGAAAACCCATGATTAAACCCTTAAACCCCCTAATCATCCCAACCTCAAATCTTAGTGATTTACTCACTAATCATGTTTGAAACCCCACAAATCCTAAGAGATATGAGGCTATGAAAGATTGACGCTTAAAAGAGAAATACTTAAACTTTAAAATCAAGGTTTTACAAAATGAAGAAAAGCTTAAAAGTACCACTCTGGAGGAGAAGGAGAAAACTAGATCTAAAAATGGTATATGACAATGAGAATATTTCATGGTTTCCCTTTACAAGGTTGGTGGCTTGTCTTCTTGTAGCCTTATCCACAAATGGTCCCCTCGCTACAAGCCAAAAAACAGTTGGCAAGAGTTTGAAAACCAAAGAAGAGGGAAGGAGAGTTTGAGCTAGAGATTGAGTCACTCAATCGATCTAGGGGTCGGTCTGTTTACTGAAACGGACGGCCTGCTCGATCTTCCAGCTCGATCAAAGTTGAATCGAGTGGCTGGCTCGATCCTTTGGTCGATCTAAGTTGAATCGAGTGCCTGGCTCGATCCTCTGCTCGATCTAAGGCTGAAACGACTTGGTCGGTCGATCTAAGGCTCGATCTCAGCCTAATTCTTTTTGGCCGAACCTTTTCTTGACTCCCAGCAACTCCTGAGCTTTTCTTTTAACTCCTTGTCCATGCTCAGCATCTAACACAGCTCCGTGTACACCATATTACCTAAAAACAATGCATATATTCAAGAAATATGCAAATGCTAATGCAAACATGCCTAAAACCTAAAATGGAGCAAAAGTTACAAATAATCTAAATATGAATGCAATATGAATGCAAATTCTATCCTAAATGAGTGCTAAAATATGCTAAATTATGAGTCTATCATACGTGCGAAGAGTGATTGGAAATCGTGGATCCCAACAGTTCCACCTTCTCCTGTTGTTTTGCATAATATCTCGCACCTTCCGCAGATCTAAACGGTAACCCAGAGCCATGGCCAATCGGTCGTCCGGCCAGCCACTTAACAATTCCCGAGCCCGTTTTACACTTATTTGATATTTCCCGAGGTTAAAACGCAAGGCCCACTTATGAAGACATGAAGGCCTATATAAAGGACCCCTAGGGCTTCACAAAATGTGTGACTTGACACAGAGCTTTTCCAGAAATACTTTTCAGGCCGCCGGAGAGAGAGAGAGAGAGAGAGATATCGACGGCCCCAGAGTTGAAGACCTCGAGAGAGATTTCTTTTGCAGCCGCCACCTTTCTCCCCTTCTTTATTCATCTATTGTTCTTAGTTCTTCGCTTTTCAATACTTTAAGAAGATCTCTTCATTCGGATTTCCTTTTGAAGAAGTTTTCTAACTCTGCTTCTTACTCAATACAATTCGCACCTTTTCATATCTCGAAGGATGTCTCTCGTTCCCATGAACGAGTAGTCATTTAGTTGGGTTTTAAAGGGGCTTTTCAAAGGGGTTTAATCATGGATCGATTTCACTAGGTTGATAGAGATAAAGTTTTCATTAGGTATCTTCGTTTATGTCTCGCTCTTATTGCATGTTTGCTTTTCTGATGAATTAGCAACTGATCCCAGGACAACTAGATACGCGAACGTAAGTCTATTGTCTGGATCTAGAGGTGAACGAGCAGACTGCACCGTAGGATGCTTAGGAATATCGACGGACCGCACTGCGAGTGTTTACAAATAGGTGAATGATATGTTTGCGCGTTTGACTAGTATTGTGGGATGATAACTCATATCCGCGAAGCGAGGCAAATGTAGGTGGTTAGATCCGCGAGCGCGGGGTAATCATAGTCGACCGTTTCAGCTTAAGAACCTAACCATCTAAGTCGTTTAAAACCTAATCTATTCCTTGTTAGATCTGATCCATGAACCCCAGAGAACACCCCTGAACCCAACGCCTTTTACCTAGCGATTTACAACAGTTTAATTCTCTTTGCTGCTTGATATTACTACTGCAACCCATGACACAAACCCCCCAATCTTTCCTTCTGGTTTAAGGAAGTTAGGAATCCTAGAGCTTTCGCGAAACGACAATCTATGTGGATTCGATCCCTTAATATACTATTGTGATTGCTGTGCACTTGCAGCTATCTTAGGGGTAAAACTTGGAGTGAAAAAACCCCACACATCACAATTTACTACTTATCTTTGTTAATCTTTTATTCTTTATCTCTCTAATCATGTTTATCTTCATCTCTTTCATGGGATTTGAGGGCCTAATCATGATTAGTGAGTAGTTTCATTAGGATCTATGGATGGGTTAGATCTAGGGTGTTTTAAGGATTAATCTTGATGTCTAGGGTTAGATCTTCTCATTTCCCTCCTTGTTTAGTGTTATAAATGCTAGTTTAGTCATGATCAAGGTAAAACTAGGCCTTAGGGAATTTTCCACCCACAAGGTGTTTGTTGAACTTCCTTGATGCACATGTTTTTAACCTTTGGTCGATCCTCAAACACACATGTCATTGTAGTATTTGAGGTGTCAATCCACTTGGGAAGCTAATGACACTTGAGATATAGAGAACTCGCTAAGCTAAGCTAATAGAGAAGAGAGGTTTTCTAACATCTTAAATGATACCAAAGAGAACATAAAATAAAAGCTAACAACCTAAACAAAGACTAAGAAAGGAAGAAAGCTAGACAAGGAAAAAGTAGACACAAGGTTGGACTTAAAATAAACTAAAGACAAAAGTGGTTCTTAGGATGAGATATTTGATATGTTTGATGCACATGAGCGATCAATGATGACTTAAAACAACATCTAGACCTTGGGTCTTAGATGGTAATCCTTAGGCATAGGGTTTCTAATCAAGACTAATCCACTCCCGTGGTAGAAGTCACTTTACTATCTCACAACCTAACCTCGCTCCCACGTAGTGATCCATGAGAATAGCAAGCAAGAATACCCAACCCTACAAAGCCGAAATCCCTCTAGACAGATGGCGTTTCGTAATCTAGGAAAGGCAGATTTTTTGTTTATGGGTTTGGCTAAGCAAGCACGTGGTGTTCATGTCAAGCCGTCTATAGTCTTTAGACTAGTTGATCAAGCTAGACTAAGCATATAGATCAATAAACAAGAAAGGATTAAGATCATTAAATGCATAAGCATCAAGATCAATCACCATGAATCTTTCCCATCCTAATAATTACGAAATATACTCCCTTTTCATGNGAGAAGGATGGCATAGCAAGGGAATTGCAAGAACTCACTTGAAGAGGAGGAAGAGACCTAGAGGAGAAGCTTCGGACCGTATCGGCGTAGTGTATCGACCAAGCTGGTCGATACACAGCTCAAGGGGCTTGTCTCGACCAAGTGTATCGACCTGGCTTGGCCGAGACGAACAGAAGGGCGGTTAAGAAGAAAACTTTAAAACTGTATAGACGTCCCGTATCGACGAGGCTTCACCGAGACACAACTCCAGGGATCTGTATCGACCAACCATATCGACGAGGCTTCACCGAGACACAACTCCAGGGATCTGTATCGACCAGCCATATCGATGAGGCTTCACCGAGACACAACTCCAGGGATCCGTATCGACTTACCGTATCGACCAAGCTGGTCGATATGAACAAATCGAGTCTTTGTGTCTTCACTTTTTTTGGGTCCCCTATAAATACTGAAAAGACCTAATTTTATGAAGAACTTTTATTCTCTATTGTCTTAGCTTAAACTTTTATCCTCTTTGAGAGAAAAACTTTGTATTTGCCTTAGATCTTTGAAGTTTAATACAATATCTCTCTTGGATTTCTTATTACTCTTTTCTAATCATGTTTTACTTATCCCTAATCATGGATTTGATGGGCTTAATGATGATTAGAGAGTAGTTTCTTAGGACCTTGGGGATGGGTTAGATTTAGGATTTTCTAATGGTTCAATCTTACAATCTAAGATAGATTCTTTCATCTCTCTTCTTATTAAGGTGTTCTTAATGCCAAATAGCTAATCTTTTGCTATTTGGATCATAAGCATTTCATACACCCACCAAGTGTTTGATGAAATGCTTGAACCACCTTTCTAAGAGATTTACATTCCTAGCCTAAAACATTAGTTGCCTAGGATGTTTATCATGCCATTTAGACTTATGATTAATGCTTGCTAATCATTTTAATGCTAACACATCATTAGTTCATTAAGGTGATTAGGAAAGAGATTAGTACCACACATCATGGATTAGTTTTTATTAGTGTTCTAGGCATAGAGATAGCTTGTTTAGTTGCTTAAATGATTGCAAGGTTGGCCATTTAGATACCCAAATCACTGATTCCATCCCTAGGTTTCGTTTTTAGTAATTTAATAATCTTGATTAGTAGTTAAACGCTTGATTAGTACTTGATTAGTGAAAATTAAGGTTTTAAATCATATAATTAGTCTTGTAGTATCTCTTTTAGCTAGTATCTTGCTTTTAATAGTTCTTTGCCACTTGAATTTCGAATTTGACTTAGCTTAAACCAAACTTTGTATTCTTTTTGCATCAAACTCTCAAGATGGATTGATATCTCAAGTATTGCAATGATAGGAGCAATTGAGAAATTGCAAGCAAGTAGGAAAAATACTTGTTTTCAATTTGGCGCTGTTGCCGTATTGGGATTCTTTGATCACTAGGATTTAAGTTTAGTTTGAGACTAAGTTCTTCTTTTGTGTTTATTGACCATCTAGTTTTCTAGATTTTTCACTTCACCTTGAATGCATTTAAGATCCGGAGGAGACAACAACTTTCAAGGCTTTCAAGAGATTGATCAGTTGGAAAGGGTTGCTAGGATCGCAAGAAGGGAAGCTGAACTGTTAGAGAGGTTAAGAATGGAAGAGAATCTAAGGGAACAACATCCTCAAGCTGTTGTACCACTAAACATGGAGCAAGCACAAAAGGGCAACGGAAACCCCTTGCATGCGCCAAGACAAGGGAGAACAATTGGGGATGGTGATGCTCCAAATATTCATCAAAATAGATATGGTATTCAGCCTCCACCGGTTCACAACAATACCTTTGAAGTGAAGCCAACCTTCATCTCCATGGTTCAACAAGACAAGTTTCATGGTTTGCCTTTGGAGGGCCCACTTGATCACTTGGATAACTTTGATAGAGTTTGTGGGTTGTTCAAGATGAATGGTGTGAGTGAAGATGCCTTCAAACTAAGACTATTTCCTTTCTCTCTTGGGGATAGAGCAAGGCAATGGGAGAAAAACTTGCCTCAAGGAACCATCACCTCTTGGGATGAATGCAAGAAGGCATTATTCCTATCTAAGTTCTTCTCCAACTCAAGGACCGCCAAGTTGAGGAATGAAATCTCAAGCTTCACTCAAAAGAATAATGAGTCTTTTAATGAAGCATGGGAAAGGTTCAAGGGCTACACAATGCAATGCCCTCATCATGGTTTCACACGAGAGTCTCTACTAAGCACCATCTATAGAGGGGTCCTTCCAAAGATTAGAATGCTTCTTGATACAACAAGTAATGGAAACTTCTTAGGAAAAGAAGTAGAAGATGGTTTGTAGCTTGTAGAGAATCTTGCCTTGAGTGATGTTAATTAAAATGAAGACTATGATAGAGCTCCAAGGGGAGGTGAATATGAATCTCACAAGAAGGAAATGAAGTCTCTACATGACAAGATGGACAAGCTCATGTCCTCCAATCAAAGGGATGTACATTTTTTGTGTGAGAATCAAGAAGATTGTGATGATCAAGTTGAGTCTCAAGAAAGTGAAGAAGAGGTCAATTTTGTGGGTGGCCAAGGAGGATACAACAACAGCTACAACAACAACTATAAGGGGAATAACAACCTCTCTTATAGAAATAATAATGTAGCCAACCCCGAAGACCAAGTCTACCCTAAACAAGCTACTCAAGGCAAATCTTTTGTGCCTTACACCAATCAACAAAAAAGTTATGCACCAAGGTCTAACTACCAAGGAGGAAACCAAGGTAACTATGGTGGTCAAAAGTATAATGCTCCACCAGGTTTTACTCAAGCTACACAAGGTCCTACACAAGACAACATTCAGCTAATGCTTCAACAAATACTTCAAGGTCAAGCTCATAGTGATGCTAACGTGGGAAAGAAGATTGCTGAGATTAACACAAGGATGAATTCTTCACTTAATGAGCTTGCCACTCAAATTGGAGGTCTTCAACAAAAGGTCAAGCAACTTGAGAAAGGCAAGGCTTCTAGCTCCAATTCTCAAGGCACTCTACCGGGAAAGTGTGAGGCAAACCCCAAAGAATACATCAATGTCATCACTTTAAGAAGTGGAAAGGAGTCTCGCCTACAAGAGAGAGTCCTCTAATCAATGAGGACATTGAATTTCAAGATGGGGAGGATAGCTTTACAAAAGCTTAAGAAGCTATAACTTTTGATGATGTGTACATTGCAAGGAAAGGCAAAGAAGTGGTAAAAGAGAAGCAAAAAGAGGAGGTGCACCAAAAGGAGTCAACATTTGTTCCCCCACCTTACAAGCCTAAACTTCCCTTCCCCGGAAAGTTTAGGAAACAGTTGGTGGAAAAATACAAGGAAGGTGTATTTTTGTAATTTAGCTAATCTATATAATTGTGATGTGTTTAATCATTACTTTTCTTTATTTGTTAATGCGATATTCGCTAATGTTATATATCATGTATTTAATTAATTGGAAAAGAAAATGTATTATTTTCTATTGCTTGATTCATCTGAAAATGATAATTACAATTTTTATACTCCGGTTATTAAAAAACGAGTTATGAATAATTAAAAAGAATATTCGGCGTAAACCCTAAATCTATTTTCCTATAACTAAATCTATTAGTTTGTATATAGTTTGGTATACATGTACATAAGTCTCAGTTAAGGGCTCTAGAATGTCCGGTTATTAGATTGATTTATTCGGTTTAGTTGGTTTGCATATAAACGTTTGTACCATTCTTCTTGTTCATTAATGAGAAAAACCATTTTACACTTTTCTGTTATTCGTGAAATGGTGATATGGTATCAGAGCAATCTCTGCTCAATCCTCTGATTTCGATCGATTATTCACCTTGAATCCTTCAATTTTCTTTCAAATTCATTGTTATCTTGTTGAATCGAGCTCGGATCTGCAATTTGGTTGACATCGGAAGCTTCAAAATCGTTTGCGAAGAGCTTCGTCTTTGGTTTGACCGATCTTCTGCAATTCGTCTTCAACAATGGTGAAACAAGGAAGAAAACTGAGAAATCGATCATCTACACCTGATGTAGATGCTTCGGGAACAAAGAATCGAGCTGGAAATGAAGATGTATCCTCTGAACCTGAGATCGTCGTAAATTCTTCTTCTAATGCATCTGATAAGCGTCGTAACAACGCGATGATCTTTGCGGGAATGGAGTCATTCGACAATGTGCACAGTCCATTCTTTCTACATTCTGGAGATCATCCAGGTCTGTCCATAGTTTCTCACATTCTTGATGGACCTAACTACAACAATTGGCTTATTGCGATGCGAATCAGTCTTGATGCAAAGAATAAGTTAGCATTCGTAGACGAATCTCTTCCTAGGCCTGATGAAAGTGATAGACTATTCAAGATCTGGAGTAGATGTAATAGTATGGTTAAGGCTTGGGGGATGAATGTGGTTAATGAGGAGATATATGATAGTATTCTCTACTATGAGGATGCAGCTGAGATGTGGACTGACTTGTATCTACGCTTTCATGTTAGTAATCTACCACGTAAATATCAGCTAGAACAAGCTATCGGCTTACTTAAACAAGGTTCTCTAGATTTGTCTACTTACTATACAAAGAAGAAGACACTCTGGGAACAGGAACACTATGTCACACACTGCGAAGAAGTGTAATTGTGACCAAGTGAAGGAATTATTGGAAGATGCTGAGACTAGTCGGATCATTCAGTTTCTGATGGGATTAAATGATAACTTCTCCAACATCAGGGGACAGATTCTGAACATGAAGCCGATACCAGGATTGACAGCTATATACGATATGCTTGATCAAGATGAGAGTCAACGGTTTGTTGGAGGAGCTATTCAGAACACTTACTCCACTCCTAATGCTTTCCAAGTACAAGCATCTACTGTTAATGATCAGTCTCACATACTTCTGGCTCAAGGTGATTATCAGAAACCGAAGTGTTCTCACTGCCACAAGTTGGGACATACTGCTGATAAGTGTTATAAGTTGCATGGGTATCCTCCAGGATCTGTTCCGAAATGGAAGAAAGATCAGAATATAGGCTCTACCAATCTTGCTACAACACAGATTCATGTCCAACAAGTTCTGAAGGTTGATCGATCAAGTTCTTCTTATGAAGAAATGTCTAAAGATCAAATCCACAACATGATCTCATATCTTAGTTCCAAACTTCAGTCTTCATCTGTGGAACCCATAGCTGACAAGACTTGTGCTTCGACTTCAAACTCTGTACCTGTCATCTCGCAGATTTCAGGTACATTCCTGGATCGATACTCCAAATCTTATTACGACATGCCCGTTTCTTCAGTATCTACAGAACCGGCAGTGTCTCTTAGAGTTTGGGTAATAGATTCAGGTGCCACTCATCATGTAACTCATAATATAGAGCTTTATGTAGAATACCGCATCTTAGAGAATACCTTTGTTACTCTTCCTAATGGTTACACAGTTAAGATAGTGGGCATAGGATTGATTCAGTTAACTGATGCTATCTCTCTACATAATGTGCTTTATATACCTGAATTTAAATTCAACCTCATTTCAGTAAGTGTTTTAACTCGGACTTTGCATTCTAAAGTTAGTTTCACTTCTGATTAATGGTTTATTTAGGATCTTACACGGGAGTTGATGATTGGTCAAGGTAGTCAAGTCGGCAATTTATATGTCTTGGATTTTAATGAGTCAAATCATACAGTTTCTTTGAAAGGTACTTCCATATGTTCCTCTCCACCAGTTTGTTCTAGTGTCATTGTTGATGCAAACACTTGGCATAAACGATTAGGTCATCCATCTGAATCTAAACTTGATGTACTTTCTGATATACTTGGCTTTAAGAATACAAAGATAAATAAAACAGCATCTCATGTTTGTCATATTTGTCATTTGTCTAAGCAGAAGCATCTACCATTCAAATCTCGTCAAAATATATGCAAAGAACCTTTTGAACTTGTTCACATTGATACATGGGGTCCATTCTTTGTTTCCACTGTTGATGGTTTCAAATATTTTTTGACCATAGTAGATTATTACAGTAGAGCTACATGGATTTACTTAATGAAATTAAAATCGGATGTCTTGCATATCTTTCCTAGTTTTATTAACATGGTAGAAACTCAGTATAAAACGAAAGTTCAATCGGTAAGATCGGATAATGCACATGAATTGAAATTTACTACTTTGTTTGCTGCAAAAGGAATTGTTGCATATCATTCATGTCCTGAGACACCTGAACAGAACTCGGTAGTAGAGAGAAAACATCAACATATACTGAATGTAGGTAGAGCCCTTTTGTTTCAATCAAATGTTCCCCTAGAATATTGGGGAGATTGTGTTTTGACAGCTGTATTCTTAATAAATAGATTGCCTACTCCGGTTTTAAACAATAAGTCTCCTTATGAGAAATTAACTAGCAAACCTCCTAAGTATCAGAATTTAAAAACTTTTGGTTGTTTGTGCTATAGTTCCACTTCTCCTAAGAATAGACATAAGTTTGAACCTCGTGCTAGAGCCTGTATTTTCTTAGGATATCCAACTGGTTACAAGGGGTATAAGCTACTAGATATAAAGACACATGCCATTTCTGTCTCTCGTCATGTCATTTTTCATGAGGATATTTTTCCTTTGGTATCATGAAACATCACAGATGTTACCAAAGACTTCTTTCCTCATTTTCATTCACCTGCTCCCATAGATGTTCCTCTGCCTCTTGTGCAAACATCATCCGATGCACATTTACATCAAAATGTGTCGTCTTCCGAGGCTTTGATTCCTTACGAATCCAAGTCTCACAGACAAAAGAATCCCCCTAAACACTTGCAGGATTTCCATTGTTATAATATTACTAGTACTATTCTATATCCTATCGCCAACTATATCTCTTATTCAAATTTATCTGAGCCTTTTCGTGCCTTCATCAATACTATTACAAATACATTTGTACCACGAAAGTATTCAGAAGCCAAGGATTTTGAGGTGTGGTGTGACGCGGCGAAGGAGGAAATTGGTGCTATGTTGCGAACTCACACTTGGAGTGTTACAACTTTGCCACCAAATAAAATGGCTATTGGTTGTAAATGGGTATTCACGATCAAACACAATGCTGATGGCAGTATTGAGAGATACAAAGCACGGCTGGTTGCTAAAGGTTTCACACAACAAGAGGGTTTGGATTATGAAGAAACCTTCTCTCCTGTTGCTAAACAAACTTCAGTCCGAATGCTTCTTCTGACTGCAGCTAAAATGAACTGCTTTGTGAGTCAACTAGATATCTCCAATGCGTTTTTGAATGGTGATCTTGATGAGGAAATCTACATGAAGATACCTCCTGGATACGCTGATCTACAAAGTGATTCACTGCCTCCACAAGCTGTTTGCAGACTTCACAAATCCATTTATGGACTCAAACAAGCTTCAAGACAATGGTTTCTTAAACTCTCATCTACCTTACTTAATATGGGGTTTACTAAATCACATGCTGATCACACATTGTTCATCAAATGCAATACTGATGTTATTCTTGGAGTTTTGGTTTATGTTGATGATATTCTGATCACTAGCAACAGTGATGATGCGGTAACAGCTTTCAAAGATGAGTTGAAGTCATATTTCAAACTCAGAGATCTTGGTGAAGCAAAATATTTCCTTGGTTTGGAAATTGCTCGATCTTCTGCAGGAATATATGTTTGCCAGAGGAAATATATCTTGGAATTGCTTGCTAGTACTGGTTTCTTGGGGAGTAAACCATCCAGCATTCCAATGGATCCGAGTATAAAATTCACAAAGGATGCAGGAGTTCCTTTACCGGATCCGTCTTCTTATAGAAAGCTAATTGGGAAGCTTATGTATCTTCACACCACTCGGCCTGATATCTCTTATGCCGTCAACACCTTGTGTCAGTTTTCTCATGATCCTCGTGATATTCATCTTCATGCTGCACACAAATTGTTGAGGTACTTAAAAGGCACGGTGGGACAGGGTTTGTTTTATCCTGCGGATAACAATTTTGATCTGAGAGGATACTCAGATTCAGATTGGGCTGCTTGTGTTGATACAAGAAGATTAGTCACTGGATACTGTATGTTCATTGGTGATTCTTTGGTTTCCTGGAAATCGAAGAAACAAGATACAGTTTCTTGTAGCACAGCTGAGGCTGAATTCAGAGCAATGTCAGCCGCTACTAAGGAGATGATTTTGTTATCTCGGCTCATGGTCGACTTACATATGCCATTCCAAGCTCCAGCGCATCTCTATGGTGATAACACTGCTGCACTTCACATTGCAAACAACTCAGTGTTCCATGAGAGAACCAAACATGTTGAGATCGACTGCTACAAGATACGTGAGGCCATTGATTGCGGTTTTCCAAGACAATGTTTGTCAAATCCGGTCATCAATTGGCAGATGCTCTCACTAAAGCATTGCATCCAGCTCCTTACCGAGCACTCATTGGCAAGATGGGAGTTCATAACATCTTTTTACCTCCATCTTGAGGGGGGCTATTAGTTTGTATATAGTTTGGTATACATTTACATAAATCTCGGTTAAGGGCTCTGGAATGTCCGGTTTATTAGATTGATTTATTCGGTTTAGTTGGTTTGTATATAAACGTTTGTACCATTCTTCTTGTTCATTAATGAGAAAAACCATTTTACACTTTTCTGTTATTCGTGAAATGGTGATAGTAACCACTTTTTTATTTTACCGTCATCTAGGTTTAGTTTAGTTCATGTAGATCTTTTTCTAAGTTTAATTTAATCGATGCATATTTTGAATTTTGGTATTAATACTAAAAACCATTTACTCTCTCACTTTTGTTTTTGTCTCTTACTAGGATGGTCTTTGCGTGTTCTTTAAGTTTAATTCCTTGATAATTGTTCAAAAACTATTTATTGTTACCCTAAAGACGACTGTGATGCTACAATTATTTTTATTTACAAATTTTTTGACAATTCTAGTTTGTGCTACAACATCAATAAATATATATATATATATAGGAAAATTTATAAAAACTAATTCTCGATTAAACTCTAATTAAATTCCGATTTGTTTGCTATACACCCGGCCGATTAACGCAAAATTTTGAACATGGTGTACGAGTCATCAAGTTTATCAAATCGGGCTTAGAAACGGCCCCTTAATAAAAGGCCCATCAACGCAAAACAATTTTGGAACCTGGAATGAGATTGACGTGTTACCACAGTCACCAATCTTTCCCTATCTTCATCTTCTCCTTCCACTCCATTTCTTATTTACTTGAACAAAGTGCATGAAGCACTGAGAGACGTTGAAGAGAAAAAAAAATGGCTGCTTCTTCTTCTTCTTTCACATTCTCTAATCACGCTACACTTCACTCTCTCCCTCGCAGAAACACCCTTCTCACCAAAACCCAGTTTTCAGTTCCCACAAAATCATCAGAATCTAACTTCTTTGGCTGCAGACTCTCTCACTCTTCGTCCCTCTCTCCCCTCTCTTCCTATTCTCTCAAAAGCTCAATCTTTGCCAAGGTACATTTCACGAATCTTCCCATATCCGATGAATAAATGTTTTGCTTGCTACAATTGGGTAACGAGTTCTAGGGATTAGGTTCTTCGTTAGACCATTTTGTTTGTAATTTATGTTGTGTTTCTAGAGAATTAAGATATCTTTTTGAGAATTAGGATAAAAGTATGATCAAGGCAATATATTTCATTAGTTTCCATAACATAGTATACATTCTCTTGTGTGATTCTATATCTCCGCTCAGACGGTTTAGGTGCTGCATGATTAGATCTTTTAGCAGTGTGATTAAGTGATGGTCAAGAACATGAAAGTATGAAATGTATAAGGGAATTTAGATTTTCGTGCTACTGAAAAAAGATTCTTGAGTTGTAAACCAAAACCCACTTGTTGTGAAGAAACATAAGATGTAAAAATTGAGTCTTTAGGTCTGAATTCGAATGTAGTGCAGACTCAAAGACAGATTCTGCAAACGAAATCAAAGAAACTTGTAATCATGACTTGTTCTTGAGACACTAAACTTTCACAAACCTCAAGTCTACCAAATGCTAGAATGCTTATGAATATGTTCATCATCAGTGACCAACTTACATTAGGCCATTTTCTGCACTCTCTTTTTTTGTCTTCTGAATATAAGATGTAAAAATTGAGTCTTTGGGTCTGAACTCGAATGTAGTGATTTTGCAAACCAAATCAAAGAAACTTGTAATCATGGCTTGTTTCATGAGAAACTAAACTTTCACAAACCTCAAGCCATTCAAATACTAGAATGCTTCTGAACATGTTCATCAATGACCAACTTACATTTGGCCATCTTTGAACTCTCTTTTTGTCTTCCGAACATAAGATGTAAAAATTGAGTCTTTGGGTCTGAATTCGAATGTAGTGCAGACTCAAAGACAGTTTCTGCAAACCAAATCAAAGGAACTTGTAATCAGGGCTTGTTTCATGAGAAACTAAACTTTCACAAACCTCAAGTCAACCAAATACTAGAATGCTTCTGAATATGTTCATCAATAACCAACTTACATTAGGACATCTCTGAACTCACTTTTTTATCTACTTTATGAAGAGCTACCATGTGACTTTTGATTCTTTGAATATATCCGTATTTGTGTGATGTTTTGTGGGCAGGTTAACAAGGGTCAGGCTGCACCAGACTTCACATTAAAGGATCAGAACGGAAAGCCAGTGAGCTTGAAGAAGTATAAAGGGAAGCCTGTTGTTGTGTATTTCTACCCTGCAGATGAAACTCCTGGCTGCACCAAGCAGGTCCTTATATTACTTTCTTTTCGTCCGCATTACTTTACGTATTTAGTTCTGTGAAATTAAAATGGTTTCACTTGTGCAACAGGCTTGTGCATTCAGAGACTCTTATGAGAAATTCAAGAAGGCCGGCGCAGAGGTCATTGGCATAAGCGGTGATGACTCTGCTTCTCACAAGGTAAGACATCAAAACACATCTCTAATTTCCGAATTTTAAACCGGCCATTTACATTTTCCGGGCTTTTAAACATTGCAGGCTTTCGCAAGCAAATACAAACTGCCTTACACATTGTTGAGCGACGAAGGGAATAAGGTGAGGAAAGATTGGGGAGTGCCAGGAGACTTGTTTGGGGCGTTGCCAGGGAGACAGACTTACGTTCTTGACAAAAACGGTGTGGTTCAGCTCATCTATAATAACCAGTTCCAGCCTGAGAAACACATTGATGAGACCTTGAAGTTCCTTAAAGCTGCTTGATCTTTTCTCTCTTTTGTCTTCTTCTCATTTTCCCCCTTACTGGAGAGTTACAACAACAATTCATGACCTTCCTATATTGTTGTTATTTCTGTTGTTCCAATGAGCGTCTTCTCTTATGCGATTGCAAGTAATAATGAAGTTTCAGATCAATGAATAAAAAAGATGTAAATTTACTTTAGTCGCTCACGAGAATCAAAATTATAAACATTGCTTTATTCTTTTTGTATGAATGCAATTTTTACAATATGACAAACTGATATTTGTAAAATAAATTACATTCGATAATCTATATTTAAAAGCAAAACTATTTAAACTATTTTTGGAATCCGCTAACATCATCATTTTTTATAGGAAAAAAAAAATTAAATCTAACTGCTGTATTGTTTTGATTTGTTAATCTAACATATATGATTTGTTTTGCTGAGATAACTATTTTTATAGGAAGAAGAACCTTGAATTTAACGGTTAATATTCTATATTTTAAGATTAAATAGTGAAAATTATATTTATTTTATTTATCGAACACATACACAATTGAAACATTACAACTCTTGTGAGTTATTGTGATTCTTCGCCATGAGATTGCAATGAAAAGAAGCAACTCTTTAAAAAGTCAAATCCTCAATTATTGTGACTTTTTGATAGTAGGATTTTTACATGCTAATATATCAATTAACCCCAACTACTCATATTATTGTAGTATTTGGGGATCGAATCCACATGGACTAAAGATTTCAACACTAGAGATATAAGACACAAACTAATCTAGAGCAAATTGTTTATGGGTTTTTGTCTAATCAAGAAATGTAAGAAATGCAAAAGGAAAATAAATGAAAAGCATTGGATCATGAGTTTAACTATCATGAGAACTAGATAACAATCAAACAATGATTTCAAATATTGAATTAAGCACCATCCTAGAACATGAAATTCACAATTATGACTAATCCACTCTCATTGCATTAATCACTTCACTAATTACCCAATTAACATAAACCCTCGTTGGTAATTAAACTAATTAATGAGCATTAAAAAAAAACTTCAATTAGTAAACTAAACACCCTAGACATCAACTCTCATTGGCTTGGAATGTAAAGCTCATAAAAAGTTTGGTTCACGCATTTCATCAAACACCTTCCGAGCATGAAATTACCTAAGGTCTAAATCACTTTTTTCAAAGGTAATCTAACTTAAGAGCAACCTAAATGAAGGATCTAACAAGATACAAGCTAAATCATCATCATCTAACCATCAATTCGTCCTAATCTAGCATTACCCAGGACCCAACTAAAATCTAAGACATAAACATGAAGAAAAGCAAAAGAAAAGACATTAGCAATAATATAAAAGATAAATGTGAAGAATCCTTCACTTGAGTTGCATAATAGATAAAGATCAATCCAAAATATCAAAAAGAGAGTTTGGATCTAAAACCACTTATAGAGAAAAGAAAACTTAAGTTTTTTCGTGGCCTAAATGTGTATTTATAGGGAAGGAGTGCGAACCAGATCAACCCGGAACCAACCGGGTTTTGATCCGGTCGGACAGACTTACTCATCAGTAAGTCCAAATGGGGAATACAAGTTTCAAAGGCTTTGGAGTCTGAATCTTAGTGTAAGGCTTTCGTACGGACCCATACATTTCGCACCTCTAGTTGCACCGAGCACGGAAAATGTGTTCTCCATGACTCACCTCAACGGTATGAGTCTTGGACGAGTTTTTCCAATGCTTTCAGCTCAGTTCTTCTGGTAAACACCATTCACCATCCTCCACTAAGCCTCCTTAGCTCCAAAGACACCTGTAAAAGACTCCAAACCATGCAAAACATGCAATGCCTAGTCTAAAACTTATCATGTCTAATATGAATGCAAAAGGGACAAAACATGATGAATGAATGTAGGAAATGAAACAAAATATAAACTAAATGCATGCCTAAACAAGGTAAATTATGAGTTTATCAACTCCCCCGAAATTGCCTTTTGCTTGTCCGCAAGCAAACAACCACCAAACAAACCGAGAGAGAGAGAGGGAAATTTTCTTTTTTTAGTGGCGGGAGCTCAATTCCGAAAAACACCAACAAAAGAATTCTTTTAAATTCCCTAGTTCTTAGATCTATGATGCACTTGAATTCATTATACTCCAAAAGATTTAGCCATACTCATCACATCATGAAATGAACTCAAATCCTAGCCTACACAAGCATTCCTATAATCCAATCCTATAACATTTATTAAGTCGTAACCATGAATCATGTTTATGAAAATCAAATGAACTCATTTGGCTAAGGGAAAAGGTTATGAGATGAAAATGATCTCATTCATGTGGGCTTTCCAATGGAAGGGATCTCTCAAGAAAGAATGAACTTTGACAAAATGTTAAGGGTAAAGAATAACCTATGCATACAAGGATAGACTTTCATCTACCCAAATGCCCATTTTGATCTCAACTCTTATCTCTAAATCCCAACAAAGTTCGATCTATTCTACCCTTTTCTCAAGGCCATTTTTGCGTTCTTAACCCAAACAATCTCATCACTTCACCTTCCTTTACGTTCTTAGGGGAAACTCTTCTTCAACCTTTGGCAATTAAATGGTTTGGTTCTTTCACTTTTTTTTCTTAGCCCTCTTTTTACTTTCTAGGTAAGTCTCTTTTCTAATCATCTTTTGGATGCTTTGGCCTTTTTTGGCTTCTTTTCTTTTCTTTTACTCTTAGAGACTTACCCAATACTTTTACTTAGAGCTATTTTCACATTTTCCTTTCCAACCAATCCAAATTTCGCTTCCCTATATACCTTCTCCATATTTTTTCTTTTCCCACAATCTCTTTTTTTTTTCATAAACTCTTTTTCTCTTTAGCATCAAACCCAAGTCCAATCCTAACTAGCCTAAGCCTATGTCTAGCTCAATGAGGTGTGAGCTAGCTCTCTACATGAAAGACTTTCCTTGTCGTGCTAAACCCAACACTTTTTGCTAAGCTCATTTCGAAAATTAGGCTTCACAACACACACAAGAGCTTTTTGGCTCGAAAGAAGGTTTGGTTAAGGGTGTGGTAGCTATTGGACTAACAAGAGAGTGGTAAAAAGGAAGAAGATAGCCCAAATATGTATATGGAATCCATGAGTCATTCACCAATGCATAAACATGATAATTGCAATTCAAGATTAGTGGTTCTTATAAATAGGATTGGAATCAATTCACAACTTGCTTCAACCAAGAAAAACAAATTCAAGACAATTGATCCAAGTATGGTGCTTCTTTACTTTCAAACTTGTTCAAATGCATCAAACAACTACTAACTAGGACATTCTATCAAGCTCTAATGTTGATATTTCTCAAGGAATTATGATCATCACTCCCTATGCAACCTGTATGCAATCCTAAATGAAATGCAACTAGACTCAATCCTAGAATGAAATGCAACTACATGTTCAATTTTTTTGAAATTTTCAAACTTTTTCAATGTTTTTGGGTTTCTATAAGCCTTAGATAAATGCATGAATGCATAAGACTCAAGTATGCAAAAGAGAAAATAAAAAATCACAAAACACAAAGTCAAATCTCTCAACCTCTCCCCCAAACTTAAATTACACAGTCTCTTGTGTAATAAAAATTCAAGAGAGACCCAATCAATATGACAAAAAGAAGAGAAACAAAACTAAATGGTATGTACAATGGAAAAACGAAATGTACCTTGGAACTTTGGAGTGAGAAGCTTTGGAGTGAGGAGCTTGACCCTCCTTGATTATTCAGGCTTGTTTTTTGTCTCTAGCTTGACAAAGGATATGCTTGTCTAACGTCGCAAGGTTGACGGTTGTGTCATCTTGTTCACTTCTTCCTTGAATATCTCCCTTACTCCTAGTTGTACGCCTAAGAGATCAAGATCACAAGAAAGATGAAAAGATTAGCAACAAAAGAAAATAAAAAAGGGTCTAGTCTCAATTTGAATCTAATCTCTAATGGCAATCGTTTAATCCCCGGCAAAGGCGCCCAATTGATACTAGGATTTTTACATGCTAATATATCAATTAACCCCAACTACTCATATCATTGTAGTATTTGGGGATCGAATCCACAGGGACTAAATATTGCAACACTAGAGATACAAGACACAAACTAATCTAGAGCAAATTGTTTATGGGTTTTTGTCTAATCAAGAAATGTAAGAAATGCAAAAGGAAAATAAATGAAAAGCATTGGATCATGAGTTCAACTATCATGAGAACTAGATAACAATCAAACAATTATTTCAAAGATTGAATTAAGCACAATCCTAGAACATGAAATTCACAATTATGACTAATCCTCTCTCATGGCATTAATCACTTCACTAATTACCCAATTAACATCAACCCTCATTGGTAACTAAACTAAATAATGAGCATTAAGAAACAACTTCAATTAGTTCACTAAACACCCTAGACATCAACTCTCATTGGCTTTGAATGTAAAGCTCATAAAAGGTTTGGTTCAAGCATTTCATCAAACACCTTCCGGGCATGAAATTACCTAAGGTCTAAATCACTTAAGAGCAACCTAAATGAAGGATCTAACAAGATACAAGCTAAATCATCATCATCTAACCATCAATTCGTCCTAATCTAGCATTACCCATGACCCAACTAAAATCTATGAGATAAACATGAAGAAAAGCAAAAGAAAAGACATTAGCAATAATATAAAAGATAAATGTGAAGAATCCTTTACTTGAGTTGCATAATAGATAAAGATCAATCCAGAATATCAAAAAGAGAGTTTGGATCTAAAACCAACTCTAGAGAAAAGAAAACTTAGGTTTTTTCGTGGCCTAAATGTGTATTTATAGGGAAGGAGGGCGAACCAGGTCAACCCGGAAACAATCAGGTTTTTACCCGGTCGGACAATCTTACTCATCAGTAAATCCAAATGGAGAATACAAGTTTCAAAGGCTTTGGAGTCTGAATCTTAGTGCAAGGCTTTCGTACGGACCCATACATTTCGCACCTCTAGTTGCACCGAGCAGGGAAAATGTGTTCTCCATGACTCACCTCAACGGTATGAGTCTTGGACAAGTTTTTCCAATGCTTTCAGCTCAGTTCTTCTGGTAAACACCATTCACCATCCTCCAATAAGCCTCCTTAGCTCCATAGGCACCTGAGAAAGACTCCAAACCATGCAAAACATGCAATGCCTAGTCTAAAACTTATCATGTCTAACATGAATGCAAAAGGGATAAAACATGATGAATGAATGTAGGAAATGAAATAAAATATAAACTAAATGCATGCCTAAACAAGGTAAATTATGAGGTTATCAACTCTCCCGAACTTGCCTTTTGCTTGTCCGCAAGCAAACAACCACCAAACAAACCGAGAGAGAGAGAGAGGGAAATTTTCTTTTTTTAGAGGCGGGAGCTCAATTCCGAAAAACATCAACAAAAGAATTCATTTAAATGCCCTAGTTCGTAGTTCTAGTATGCACTTGAATTCATTATACTCCAAAAGATTTAGCCATACTCATCACATCATGAAATGAACTCAAATCCTAGCCTACACAAGCATTCCTATAATCCAATCCTATAACATTTATTAAGTCGTAACCATGAATCATGTTTATGAAAATCAAATGAACTCATTTGGCTAAGGGAAAAGGTTATGAGATGAAAATGATCTCATTCATGTGGGCTTTCCAATGGAAGGGATCTCTCAAGAAAGAATGAACTTTGACAAAATGTTAAGGGTAAAGAATAACCTATGCATACAAGGATAGACTTTCATCTACCCAAATGCCCATTTTGATCTCAACTCTTATCTCTAAATCCCAACAAAGTTCGATCTATTCTACCCTTTTCTCAAGGCCATTTTTGCGTTCTTAACCCAAACAATCTCATCACTTCACCTTCCTTTACGTTCTTAGGGGAAACTCTTCTTCAACCTTTGGCAATAAAATGGTTTGGTTCTTTCACTTTCTTTTCTTAGCCCTCTTTTTACTTTCTAGGTAAGTCTCTTTTCTAATCATCTTTTGGATGCTTTGGCCATTTTTGGCTTCTTTTCTTTTCTTTTACTCTTAGAGACTTACCCAATACTTTTACTTAGAGCTATTTTCACATTTTCCTTTCCAACCAATCCAAATTTCGCTTCCCTATATACCTTCTCCATATATTTTCTTTTCCCACAATCTCTTTTATTTTTCATAAACTCTTTTTCTCTTTAGCATCAAACCCAAGTCCAATCCTAACTAGCCTAAGCCTATGTCTAGCTCAATGAGGTGTGAGCTAGCTCTCTACATGAAAGACTTTCCTTGTCGTGCTAAACCCAACACTTTTTGCTAAGCTCATTTCGAAAATTAGGCTTCACAACACACACAAGAGCTTTTTGGCTCGAAAGAAGGTTTGGTTAAGGGTGTGGTAGCTATTGGACTAACAAGAGAGTGGTAAAAAGGAAGAAGATAGCCCAAATATGTATATGGAATCCATGAGTCATTCACCAATGCATAAACATGATAATTGCAATTCAAGATTAGTGGTTCTTATAAAGAGGATTGGAATCAATTCACAACTTGCTTCAACCAAGAAAAAAAAATTCAAGACAATCGATCCAAGTATGGTGCTTCTTTACTTTCAAACTTGTTCAAATGCATCAAACAACTACTAACTAGGGCATTCTATCAAGCTCTAATGTTGACATTTCTCAAGGAATTATGATGAAATGTAACTAGACTCAATCCTAGAATGAAATGCAACTACATGTTCAATTGTTTTGAAATTTTCAAAAAAATTCAATGTTTTTGGGTTTCTATATGCCTTAGATAAATGCATGAATGCAAAGACTCAAGTATGCAAAAGAGAAAATAAAAAATCACAAAACACAAAGTCAAATCTCTCAACCTCTCCCCCAAACTTAAATTACACAGTCTCTTGTGTAATAAAAATTCAAGAGAGACCCAATCAATATGACAAAAAGAAGAGAAACAAAACTAAATGGTATGTACAATGGAAAAACGAAATGTACCTTGGAACTTTGGAGTGAGAAGCTTTGGAGTGAGGAGCTTGACCCTCCTTGATTATTCAGGCTTGTTTTTTGTCTCTAGCTTGACAAAGGATATGCTTGTCTAACGTCGCAAGGTTGACGGTTGTGTCATCTTGTTCACTTCTTCCTAGAATATCTCCCTTACTCCTAGTTGTACGCCTAAGAGATCAAGATCACAAGAAAGATGAAAAGATTAGCAACAAAAGAAAATAAAAAAGGGTCTAGTCTCAATTTGAATCTAATCTCTAATGGCAATCGTTTAATCCCCGACAACGGCGCCCAATTGATACTAGGATTTTTACATGCTAATATATCAATTAACCTCAACTACTCATATCATTGTAGTATTTGGGGATCGAATCCACAGGGACTAAAGATTGCAACACTAGAGATACAAGACACAAACTAATCTAGAGCAAATTGTTTATGGGTTTTTGTCTAATCAAGAAATGTAATAAATGCAAAAGGAAAATAAATGAAAAGCATTGGATCATGGGTTCAACTATCATGAGAACTATATAACAATCAAACAATGATTTCAAAGATTGAATTAAGCACCATCCTAGAACATGAAATTCACAACTGAGACTAATCCACTCTCATGGCATTAACCACTTCACTAATTACCCAATTAACATCAACTCTCATTGGTAATTAAACTAATCAATGAGTATTAAGAAACAACTTCAATTAGTTCACTAAACACCCTAGACATCAACTCTCATTGGCTAGGAATTTAAAGCTCAAAAGGTTTGGTTCAAGCATTTCATCCAACACCTTCCGGGCATGAAATTACCTAAGGTCTAAATCATTTTTCTCAAAGCTAATCTAACATTAAGAGCAACCTAAATGAAGGATCTAACAAGATACAAGATAAATCATCATCATCTAACCATCAATTCGTCCTAATCTAGCATTATCCATGACCCAACTAAATCTAAGACATAAACATGAAGAAAAGTAAAAGAAAAGACATAAGCAATAATATAAAAGATAAATGTGAAGAATCCTTCACTAGAGTGCCATAATAGATGAAGATCATTCCAAAATATCAAAAGAGTGTTTGGATCTGATATACTCATAATTTAGCATGATTTTGCATTCATTAAGCCACTTCTAGTCCCAATTGCATTCATATTAGAGTTCTTTGAGTTTTAGCATAGGTTGTTGCATATTGTGCATATTGAGTCTTTATTAGGTGTTTTGGAGGCTTTGAGGACCTTTATGGAGAGATGGATGACAAAGAGGAAGAAGAAAAGGTGGCCAAAACAAGAAGTAGACGATCTTTAGAAGTGTATCGACCTTGGTATCGAGCTACCAAGGTCGATACGGCCTGGCAGGAAGGACAAGAGGAGCATATCGACCGTTTGTATCGAGCTAGCAAGCTCAATACAAATTCCACCCGGAGAAATAGCGTGAGTATATCGAGCATTTGTATCGAGCTGCTAAGCTCGATACGAAACTCAGTCGAGGATTCGAAGAGGGCGTATCGAGCATTTGGGTCGAGCTACCAAGCTCGACACAGCCTTGGAGGAACTTTTTAGCAGCGTATCGAGCTGCATATCGACCTAGCAAGCTCGATTCGCTGCGTGATTTTCAGCCTTTAACCGGGTCAAAACTCGGTTTGTTCCGGGTTGACCCGGTTCGTCCACTGTTCACTATTAAAGTAAAAAGACCTAAATTTTCCTAAGTATCTTTTAATCTTTTTTTCTTGCTTAGAAAACCTTCCTCTTTGTTTTCTAAGTGATTTTGTAAGACATTTATTTGAGTTTATGCAATTTAGTACTTATCTTTCTTAATCTTTCATTCTCTATCTCTCTAATCATGTTTATCTTCATCTCTTTCATAGGATTTGAGGGTATAATCATGATTAGTGAGTAGTTTCATTAGGATCTAAGGATGGGTTAGATCTAGGGTGTTTTAAGGGTTAATCTTGATGTCTAGGGTTAGATCTTCTCATTTTCCTCCTTGTTTAGTGTTCTAAATGCTAGTTTAGCAATGATCAAGCTAAAACTAGGCCTTGGGGAATTTCCCACCCACAAGGTGTTTGTTGAAATTCCCCAACCAACTAAACAAGGGATTTACATTCCTAGCTCATGAAAGTGATTGTCTAGGGTGTTTATTAGCAATTTAGAACTGTTTCATAATGCTTGTTAGCTTTCTTTTCACAAATGAGAGTTTTTTTTTATTAGGATGATTAATGAAGGAATTAGTGCCATGAAAGTGGATTAGTCTTGTTTTTGAGTTCTAAGCTTAGGGATTAGCATATATTGTGATTGATTGACATCAAAGATTGATTCTTGGAACACCTTAGATTGGTAACCCCATCCTTGGATTCATTTTAGTCATTTTATAATCTTGATTAGTAGTTAATTAGCTTTTAATTTGCTTGATTAGTGCATTTATTGCTTAATTAAGGTGTTAGTCACTTTTGTTTGGTTGTTTGATCACTTAGGTTGTTAGTTAAACCTAAAAACTTTTATCCTTGCTTATATTAAGGAGTTTTATGCATTCCTATTGTCATAACTATACCCATATGGATTGATCATCAAACACTACAATGACATGAGTGGGGTTTGAATAATTGTTTAAGAACAAGGAAAAATCCTCTTATCAATTTGGCGCTGTTGCCATTTGAGAAATGGTTTGAGCATTAGGATTTTAATTCTACTTGAGTCTAAGCTTTATTTTTCACTTTTTGCTTACTAATCTCTCTTGCTTTGTTTGCTCTTTGTCTCTAGGTGTATGAACTTGAGGTCTAGTGGACACAAGAATCTAGTTGAGCGTCTAGACAACATCCACCGAGTCACTGATATACTCATATATTTCACATATTTAGCTTGCATTTAGAATAGATTTTCATGCATACATCATTCATAATAGCCTAGTTTGCATCGTTTATCTCATTTTAGGTCCTAGAGCACTTTGCATTAGCATTTGCATATTTCTTGCATTCTTGCATCATATTCAGGGTGTTTTGGATACACTAGAGCTATGGAGGGTGCGTAGATATGCTAAGGAGCGAAAAGGAGCTTATGGACACTTTGGAGAACTCGGCCATGCAGCAAAGGAACCAAGATCGAGAGGGAGATCGAGCTAGGCAGGTCGATCTAGGAGAGATCGACCAGAAGATCGAGACGGTCGGCTCGATTCAAGAAAGACGATCGAGATCAAGATCTTGAAGGATACTCTTGCTAAGAGGGTGAAAGAGAGTGAAGAGGTCTTGGTATTGAGTCAAGAATGTAGTGCAATCATCCACAAGGAGATAGCTCCAAAGAAACTTGGAGATTCGGGGTCATTCACTATCCCTTGCGCTCTAAGAATTAATCTTATGCCTCACTCCGTGGCCAAGAAGCTAGGCTTTACCAAGTTTAAGGAATGCAGAATCTCACTCATTCTTGCTGATCGAAGTATAAGGCTCCCGGTTGGCATGCTTGAAGACCTACCCGTGAGGATTAACAACGTGAATGTACCAACAGATTTTGTAGTGCTAGAAATGGATGAGGAACCGAGATACCCTTTAATCCTTGGTAGACCCTTTCTAGCAACTGCTGGTGCCATCATAGACGTGAAGAATGGCAAGATTTCTCTGCACCTGGGCAAGGACATTAAGCTAAACTTTCACATCAACGAGGTCTTGAAGAAGCCAACGATTGGTGGGCAAGTATTCTACATAGAAGCCTTGGATGCATTGGCCGATGAATTGCTTGAGGAGTTGGGACAAGAGGATCACCTACAGCTGGCATTGACAAAGACAATCGAACGAGAGTACATACACGAAAACTGAGTCCGGGAAGAACGAGAGCCAGATCGAGGTCACGACTCGATCATCTAACGATCGACCACACGATCGATAGAAGCACTCGATCCATCTGAGTGGATCGACCCGACGATCGAGCAAAGGAAGGCGTTCTGCGCGCAAGATCGAGTTAGAGATCGACGACTGAGCTCGATCTCTAACCTTATCCGGACAACTCATGCGTTTTGGAATTTAGTAAGGGGACCATTTCCTCTTTGGTATAAAAGCTTTGTGACCTATTTTTGGTCACATATCCTCATACCTACGATCTGTTTCTTCTTCTTTGAGCGAAAAAATTCCATAGTTGTACTTTTAAGCTTTTCATAAATTGTAAAACTTTAATCTTTTCCTTAATGACAAGTACTTTTCTTAATTTCTTTTGCTTAATCGCTTAATCATGTTTAGCTTTTCATGCTTTATGTTTTCATGCGCTTTAATCATGCTTAGTGAGTAATCCTCAAGGGGTTTATGGTTGGGGTGATTAAGGGGGTTTAAGGGTTTAAGCTTTGGTCTTTTCTTGCTCTTAAGTTAATCTCTTCTTGGATTTGGGCGTTTAAAGCCTAGAGGATTTTGGAAAAGACCTCTTTGATCTCAGGGATTTCTTTGTCTTAGCAGATTTAGAAGATCCCTTAAATCCAAATCCAAGAGACTAACTCATCCTTTCCCAACTGCCATGGATGCTTAGGGAGTTAGTTAAGCCACGTTTTGAGATTTATGCTTCATGTTCTTTATCCTTTATTTCCACCACAAACCATGGGTTAGGAGGAGAGGGTGAGGAAAGGATTCATTCCAAACACCATGGATGAATCTAGCTTAACTTCTCAAGGCTTAGAGAAAGCACAAAATGTGTAGATCTATGTTTTCAAAACCCAAAGTTTAAATATTGAACCTCCTTAAGCGTGATCCCCAACCTTGAATCCATCTTTAGCCTTTGAAAACTTAAAATGATCATTCTCTAGTTCTAAAGTTTGCATCTTTTGTCTTAGCATATCAAAAGTCATATTTTTAGCTTAATGCCTTCATTTAGGATCTTAAAATTCATAAAGTTGAGTTCTTGGTCTTGCTAGTATTTTAGAAATTCCCTATTATCTTATTTCGCACCCTGGTAATTGGTTAGAAGTCAGTAGAATTTTATTTCTAGTTTCTAAAAGTCATTTCGTTAGCTAGAAATCGCCTAATTATTCTGTCTCTAGATTTTGATTTTATAAAATTAGTAACTGAGCCATTTAAATTCCTAGAAGTTGTCTACTAGTTAGTTAACATCCCAGTAGGGATTTTAAAATAGTTTTCAAGTTCATTAGGTTGTCACAAGTAGTTTATTAGGAATTATCCCCCATTTAACCCGAAAATGACTTAGCTTAGCTTTGAGCTCTTGCATTCTTTGTGTCTTTCAACAACCTGAGTTGGATTGATTGCCTTAAGTACTACACTGATAGACTAGACTAAGGCTTTGATAAACACTTGAAAAACTCTAGTTATCAAATGGTGCCGTTGCCAAATCGGGTCTAGTTGAAAGCATTAAGATTTGGAGCTTATTTGAGACTAAGATCTTTTTATTTTTACCTCGGTTACTGATTTCTCTACTTTGCTATTTGCATTCTCAGGTACATGAACTTGCGTTCTAGAGGTGACAACAACTTATTACCACGTCTAGACAACATTCATCAACTCGGCAGTGCACGACATAGAAGAGAACAAACACAAGGGTTTGAAGAAGTAGTTCAACCAGTTATGGCTGAACACGATCAAGCTGCTGCTCCACAAGCTCCAGCTGGTAGGGGTAATGGAAACCCTTACCATGCTCCACGGCTTCCCCGAATCATCGGAGCCGGTGATGCCCCAAACAGTCATCACAACCGTTTTGGTATCACCCCTCCACCAGTGCAGAATAACAACTTTGAGATCAAACCAAGCTTTATCTCAATGGTGCAGAATAGCAAATTCCATGGGCAAGCAATGGAAGACCCATTAGAGCATCTTGACAATTTCGATCAAGTCTGCGGAATGATAAAGATCAATGGTATCTCCGAAGACCACTTGAAGCTAAGGCTATTCCCATTTTCTCTAGGGGACAAGGCTAGGCATTGGGAGAAGACACTCCCTCAGGGAACCATCACGTCAAGGGTTGACTGCAAGAAAGCCTTCTTGTCAAAATTCTTCTCAAGTACAAGGACAGCTCGCCTAAGGAGTGAAATTAGCGGTTTTACTCAAAGACAGAATGAGACCTTTAGTGAAGCAATGGAGAGATTCAAGGACTACACCATTGCATGTCCTCATCATGGCTTCACTGAGGAGACACTCTTGAGCACAATATAACGTGGAGCCTTGCCAAAGATTCGCATGTTACTTGACACGGCAAGCAAAGGGAATTTTCTTGGCCAAGAAGTTCAAGCGGGTATGGAGTTGATAGAGAACTTGTCTTTGAGTGATGGTAATTATTCTGAGGACTACGATAGAGAACCTAGAAGGTCTGACGTTGAGGCACACAAGAAGGAGATGAAATCCCTTCATGAAAAGATTGACAAATTAGTACTTGCAAATCAAAGGCAAGTACACTTTGTGGGAGAGGCTTCGGATGAGTTGGAGCAGTGCCAAGAGGAAGCGAATTGGGTAGACTACATTAAGCCACATGGCTATGGACAGAGGTACCAAGGCAACAACAATCTATCATACCGAAGCACCAATGTGGAAAACTCCAAGGATCAAGTATACCCTCCACAACAAGGAAAACCTTTTGTTCCTTACAACAAAGGTGGGTTTACAATAAACAGTGGGTATCAAGGCAACTACCAAGGACAACAACAGCAAGGGAACAATAGTTACCCTCCTGGTTTCGTACCACAGCAGCAACACGTGCAACCTCCACTTCAAGATCCGGTACAAGCCATGTTCCAACAATTACTTCAAGGGCAAGCATCTTCAAATCAAAAATTTGTGGATATGAACAATAGGCTGGACACTTCTCTTACTGAGGTATCTACACAGATCAACAACATGAATAACAAGATTCTTCAGCTAGAGAAAGGAAAGGCCAGTTCAACCGGACAAGGTAGCTTATCCGGCAAGTGTGAGACAAACCCTAAGGAGTATGCAAATGCGATCACTTTAAGGAGTGGGAAAGAGCTCCAACCTAGGTCTATAGTTGAAGACAATGAGGACATTGTGGTTCAAGAGGGCGAGAGTAACCTCTCAAACGATCAAGAGATCACATTTGACAATGTCTACATTGCAAGGCCATAGAAAGGGGATGAAGCGGTTTTGGAGAAAAAAGTGGAGAAGGTTAGCAAAGAGAAAGAAGTTTTCGTGCCTCCACCTTACAAACCTAAGCTCCCCTTCCTTGGACGCTTCAAGAAACAGTTGGTTGAGAAGCATAGAGCCTTGTTCGAGAAGCATTTGAGGAACGTTGAGCGTAAGTTGCCGCTGCTTGATTGTTTGGCCATGGTGCCCAAATACGCAAAGTTCTTGAAGGATACTTGATATACTCATATATTTCGCATATTTAGCATGCATTTAGAGTAGGTTTTCATGCATACATCATTCTTAATAGGCTAGTTTGCATCATTTGTCTCATTTTAAGTCCTAGAACACTTTGCATTAGCATTTGCATATTTCTTGCATATTTGCATCATTTTCAGGTTGTTTAGAGTACTTGGAGCTGAGATGGATGCTGAGCATTGACAAGAAGATGAAAGAAGAGCCTAGGAGTTGGCGTGAATCAAAGAAAAGCTCGGACAAAACCAAAGAAGCTGAGATCGACCGGCCGATCGAGCAGCATGACTCGATCTAGGCAAGATCGACCGGATGATCAACCAAACTGACTCGATCCATAACTGATCGACCGCATGATCGACCGCATGATCGACCGCACTGAGTCGATCCAGAAGCGATCGACTGGATGATCGACCGGCCGATCGAGCAGCATGACTCGATCAAGGCGAGATCGACCGGCCGATCGAGCAAGCTGACTCGATCCACAAGAGATCGACCGGATGATCGACCAAACTGACTCGATCCAGAACTGATCGACTGGACGATCGACCATCCAACCCGAACCAAGAAGCACATCGACCGGACGATCGACCAGTCCGTCTCGATCAGCCAAGCCAAGTGCACAACCTCTTCTCCAACTTGTGATTGTCTTCTAGTGAGGGGACCACCTTGGCATGAAAGTCTTCTACAAAACATGGATCCTTGATTTAGGGAAAGGGTGGACAATTTCGTAATTGTTTTCACCTTATGACAAAGGGGAGGAGGACTTTCATGACCCTTATCACCACTTATCATTTTTTTTACACAATCACTTGTCAATTTCTAAGTTAGGCGTGAGAGAGAGAAAGCAGCTTGTTCTTACCTTGTTCTTGAGTGTTCTTACTTTGTTCTTCCTTGTTCTTGCTAGTTCTTGTTTATTTCCTTTGTGAAAACTCTTGTATTTTGGATTTGATTCAAGTATTTTCGTTTTCTTAAAGTCTAATCTTTCATCTTGTAAAAACCGATCATGTTCATCAGCTCTAAACTTATGTTTAAGAGAGGTAAGAAAATGAGTTGTGAGTAGACCACCAAGATTTGGGGTTGGGATGATTAAGGGGGTTGAAAACTAGAATTTTGGGTATTTTCTTGTTCTTCATCTAACTCTCTTCTTGGATTTGGAGGTTTTAAAGTCTAGAGATTCTCGATGGAGATCTCTTTAATCTTAGGGATTTCCTTATCCTAACAAGACTTAGGGAATCCCTTAAAACCAAATCCAAGAGACTAGCTCATCCTTTCCCAAACATCATGGATGCTTAGGGAGCTAGTTAAGCCATATTTTAAGATCAAAGCTTAATGTTCTTCACCTTTTAGGAGGAAAGGGTGAAGAAAGGATTTACACCACACATCATGGGTAAATCTAATTTGGCTTCTTAAGGCTTAGAGATAGCACTTTAGTGTGTAAAAATATGTTTTCAAAACCTCAAGTTCGAATTTTCAACCTCCCTAAGAATGAATCCCAACCTTGAATCTGTTTTTAATCTTTGAAAACTAAAAACCATTTTCTCCCTGTTTTGTGTTTAATTATTTTCCCTAAAAACCTTTTAGATAGCTTAATTATGCAATAGAGTTTTCTAAATTTGTAAAATTGTGTTTTTGTTATTTTTAGTATATTAGAAATTCTCTAGAGTATTATTTTACTGTCTGGTATTGAGTTGATAGTCGTTTGATTTTTAGAAATAGTTTTTGAAAATCTTGTCACTTATCTGAAAATTGTCTAGTTTATCCGGTTTTAGACTTTGATTTTATAAAATTATTAGATCGGTTTTTTAATTGTTTATAAGCCATCTAATAGTTGTATAACCCTTCAGTAGGGCTTTTAAAATAGTTTTCGTGTCTGTATAATCTTTGCAAGTAATTTTCATAGGATTAATCACCAATTAACCCGAATTCTGCTTAGCTTTACTTAAACTCTTGTATTCTTAGTATCTTTCACCCCAATTTGGATTGACACCTGAAGTATTGCAACAACAAAAGACTGCTTTAGGTTTGATTAAACTTGCTCAAAAAGCTAGTCATCAAATGGCGCCATTGCCGAACTTGGGTTTTAAGTGAAAGTATTAGGATTTGGAGCTTAGTGGAGACTAAGTTTTTATTTTTCATTTGGTTACTAATTTCTCTATTTGTCTACTTGTGTTTTCAGGTACATGAACCTGAGGTATAGAGGTGACAACAACTTACTCACGCCACTAGACAATATTCATCAACTTGGAAGTGCAAGACATAGGAGGGAAAGACTTCTACTCGAAATTGACGAGTACCATCAAGAAGTGATGGCTGACCACGACCAGGTGGAGGACCCACCCCAACATGCTGCTGCTGGCAGAGGTATTGGACACCCTTACCACCTCCCAAGAGCACCACGTATCATTGTGCGGGTGATGCACCAAACACCCACACAAACCGCTTTGGCATCACTCCACCACCGGTGCAAAACAACAACTTCGAGATCAAGCCTGGATTTATCTCTATGGTCCAAAACAGCAAGTTCCATGGCCTGGCAATGGAAGAACCACTGGAGCACTTGGACAACTTTGAACAAGTGTGTGGAATGATCAAGATAAATGGCATCTCGGAGGATAGCTTCAAGCTACAACTTTTCCCATTTTCTCTTGGGTATAAAGCTAGGCATTGGGAGAAGACCCTACCTCAAGGCACCATCACGTCATGGGTTGAATGCAAGAAAGCCTTCCTGTCAAAGTTCTTCTCAAGCACAAGAACGGCTAGGCTAAGAAGTGAGATAAGCGGTTTCACACAAAGGCAAAATGAGACCTTTAGTGAAGCAATGGAGCGGTTTATGGACTATACCATTCAGTGTCCTCACCATGGCTTCACTGAGGAGACACCCTTGAGCACAATATACCATGGATCCTTGCCAAATATTCGCATGTTACTTGACACGGCAAGCAAGGGAAATTTCCTTGGACAAGATGTGCAAGAAGGCATGGAGCTCATTGAAAACTTGGCCTTGAGTGATGGAAACTATTCGGAGGATTATGACAGAGCACCAAGAGGTCATGAGCTAGAGGCACACAAGAAGGAGCTCAAGTCACTCCATGAAAAAATTGACAAGATGATGCTTGCTGGCCAAAAACATGTCCACTTTGTTGGTGAAGCCTCGAAATTGTTCCAAGAGAGAAATGAGGAGGAGTTTGAGGAAGCGAATTGGGTTGGTGGCCAAGATTATCCTAAGCCACAGAGATATGCTCCAAGGTATCAAGGCAACAACAAGAACTTGTCTTACAGAAGCACCAATGTGGAAAATCCAAAGGACCAAGTCTACCCTCCACTATAAGGCAACCAAGGAAACCGTTTGTTCCTTACAACAAAGGAGGATTTCAACAAAACGGTGGGTATCAAGGGCAAAGACAAGGCCCCTACCAAGGACACCAACAACAAGGGAACAAACCTTACCCTCCTGGTTTCGTGCCTCACCAACAACAAAATCAAGCGCCACCTCAAGATCCGGTATAAGCTGTGCTCCAACAAATTCTTCAAGGCCAAACAACTACAAATCAAAAATTTGTTGATATGAACAACCGGCTTGACTCCTCCCTTACTGAGGTCTCTACACAGATCAGCAACATCAACAACAAAATTCGCCAGCTGGAGAAAGGAAAAACTAGTACAAGCGTACAAGGTACTCTACCCGGCCAATGTGAGACGAATCCCAAGGAGTATGCAAATGTGATCACTCTAAGGAGTGGAAAGGAAGTAGCACCACTGTCTACAGCTAAAGACAAAGAGGACATTGTGGTTCAAGAGGGGGAGAGTGATCTTTCAAATGATCAAGAGATCACCTTTGACAATGTCTACATTGAAAGGGCAAGAAAAGGCAAGGAAGCGGTTTTGGAAAAACAAGTGGGGGAAGCAAGCAAAGAAAAAAATATTTTCGTACCTCCACCTTACAAACCGAAGCTCCCTTTCCCTGGATGCTTCAAGAAGAAGTTGGTTGAGAAGCACAGAGCCTTGTTTGAAAAGCATTTGAGGAATGTTGAGCTCAAATTGCCCTTGCTTGATTGTTTGGCCATGGTACCAAAGTATGCCAAGTTTCTGAAGGACACACTTGCCAAGACAGCTAAAGATTGTCAAGAGGTCATGGTATTGAGTCAAGAGTGCAGTGCAATCATCCACAAAGAGATAGCATCAAAGAAGCTAGGAGATCCAGGCTCATTCACCATACCTTGTGCGCTAGGGCCGTTGAGGTTTAGCAACTGTTTGTGCGAATTAGGGGCAAACATTAACTTAATGCCCTACTCCATCGCAAAGAAGCTAGGCTTCACCAAGTTTAAGGAATGCAGGATCTCATTGATCTTGGCCGACCGAAGTGTAAGACCCCCGGTAGGAATGCTTGAAGACCTACCCGTGAGGATAAGCATCTTGAGTGTCCCCACGGATTTTGTTGTTCTTGAAATGGATGAAGAACCTAAGGATCCCTTAATCCTTTGAAGTCCGTTTTTGTCATCTGTTGGTGCCATAATAGACGTCAAGAATGGCAAGATTTCACTGCACTTGGGCAAAGACATCAAGCTTAACTTTGATATCAACGAGGTTTTGAAGAAACCGACTATTGATGGACAAGTCTTCTACATAGAAGCTATGGATCTTTTGGCTGATGAATTGCTAGAGGAATTGGGTCAAGAGGATCATCTACTGCTGGCGCTGACAAAGGAGTGTGGAGAGTATGGCTACCTAAGTGATCAGACCCAAGAGTATGTTCGTATCCTTGATTCTCGCAAAATTGTCAAGGAGATCGACTGCCAGATCGAGCCGCTGACTCGATCCGAGCAACAAATCGATAGACCGATCGAGCAATCTACTCGATCCAATGAAGAGATCGACCCACTTACTCGATCTGCCGCCCGATCTAATGAAGAACGACTGAGTGAATCGAGAGAGCCTACTCGATCCAGCCCAGATCGAGTGATAGATCGACCCATCCACTCGATCTCTGCGGGGCAGACATTTGAAGAAGATAGCTTGGAAGCTCATGACTCGGGGTCTAAGGAAGCAAATGAGGACATCAACCTTAATACAAGCCAAGAGGAGGACTGGAGTGAGCTGCTAGCCCCAAAGGTGGACCTCAAGCAGCTACCCATTGGGCTAAGGTACGCTTTCTTAGGACCGAATGAGACTTACCCGGTCATTGTTAATGACAACCTGAATGATGATGAGTTAGACTCTCTCCTTAGGGAATTGAGATAGTATAGGAAGGCCATTGGGTATTCTCTTAGTGACATCAAAGGCTTTTCACCATTACTTTGTACTCATAGGATTCATTTAGATGATGAGAACACTTCTTCAATTGTACACCAAAGGCGTTTTAACCCGAATTTTAAAGAAGTGGTTAAGAAAGAAATCCTAAAACTTTTAGAGGCCAACGTGATATACCCCATAAGTGATAGCACGTGGATCTCACCGGTTCATGTGGTGCCTAAAAAGGGTGGTATCACGGTTATAAAAAATGAGAATGATGAACTAATACCTTCTAGGATCATCACAGGTCATAGGATGTGTATAGATTATCAAAAACTTAACAAGGCCACTAGGAAAGACCACTTCCCACTGTTTTCTAGACGGTTATAGTGACTTCTTTCAAATCCCGATTCACCCTAATGATCAAGAAAACACAACATTCACTTGTCCTTATGGAACTTATGCATATAGGAGAATGCCTTTTGGTTTATGTAATGCTCCTGCCACATTTCAAAGATGTATGATATCTATATTTTCTGACTTAATTGAGGAGATGGTTGAGGTATTCATGGATGATTTCTCCGTGTATGGCTCTTCCTTTGGTGTTTGTTTGTCTAATTTGTGCAGGGTACTCAAGAGGTGTGAGGACACCAATCTCGTGCTCAATTGGGAGAAATGTCACTTCATGATGAGAGAGGGGATTGTCCTTGGTCACAAGATTTTGGGAAAAGGCATTAAAGTGGATAGAGAAAAGGTGGAAGTGATGGTAACTTTGGCGCCTCCGGTTAACGTGAAAGGGATAAGGAGTTTCTTAGGGCATGCTGGTTTCTACAGGAGGTTTATCAAAGATTTCTCCAAGCTAGCACGTCCCCTCACAAGGTTACTGTGCAAAGAAGCTGAGTTCAACTTTGATGAAGAATGCCACCAAGCGTTCAAAACCATCAAAGACGCGCTAGTAACCGCACCAATAGTACAAGCTTTGGATTGGGAATTTCCCTTTGAGATCATGTGCGACGCTAGTGACTTTGCTGTAGGAGCTGTCTTGGGGCATAGGAAAGACAAGTGGTTGCATGTTATCTACTATGCTAGCCGCACTTTGGACGATACACAAGTACAATATGCAACCACCGAAAAGGAGCTCCTAGCGGTTGTCTTTGCATTTGAGAAGTTCCGGTCATACTTGGTGGGTTCTAAGGTGATTGTATACACTGATCATGCAGCATTGAGGTACATCTACTCCAAGAAGGACACTAAGCCAAAACTCCTGAGGTGGATCCTTCTCTTGGAAGAATTTGATATGGAGATCAAAGATAAGAAATGTATAGAGATTGGTGTGGCGGATCATCTTTCTAGGATGAGGGTCGAAGAAATCTTACCTTTGGATGACTCACTCCCTGAAGAGAAACTTATGATGGTCAACACCGTGGTATGTGCAAGGCTAGAAGAGAAGCTTGAAGAAGTCTTGAGTCTAAGGGAAGAGGATCTCCCTTGGTATGTGGATATTGTTAACTTCTTACCTTGTGGAGAAGAGCCTACTCAGATGGACCGGTACCACAAGAAGAAATTTATGAGGGACGTCTCACACTACTTTTGGAATGACCCTTACCTATACAGAACGTGTGTGGACAGCCTATACCAAAGATGTGTCACAAGAGAAGAGGCGAGAGACATACTTCTACATTGCCACGGTATGACATATGGAGGTCATTTTGAGAGTTTCAAGACTGCTACAAAGGTTCTCCAAGCTGGGTTTTGGTGGCTTACACTCTTCAAAGATGCACATGAATTCATCAAGTCATGTGAAGAATGCCAAAGAGCCGGGAACATCACCAAAATAAACGAAATGCCACAAGCGCCAATCTTTGAAGTGGAGATCTTTGACGTGTGGGGAATTGATTTTATGGGCCCATTTCCATCATCATATGGCAACAAGTACATTCTTGTGGCAGTGGACTATGTGTCTAAATGGGTGGAAGCCATAGCTTCACCAACAAACGATTCAAAGGTGGTGGTTAAACTCTTCAAGACAATCATCTTTCCAAGATTTGGAGTTCCTAAAGTGGTGATTAGTGATGGAGGCAGCAACTTCATCAACAAGATTTTTGAAAGTCTCTTGAGAAAACGTGGTGTTAAACACAAGGTGGCCACGCCCTATCACCCTCAAACAAGTGGTCAAGTGGAGGTTTCAAATAGACAAATCAAGATTATATTAGAGAGGACCGTGGGAGTGTGCGTGCTGGATTTCACACAATAGATAATATGTTAATAAAAACAAAAGAGGACGAAAGGATTCTATGTTAAACGCGACGCGAAGATCCGAAGACGGGAATTTTATTCAAACTGCTTTGATAAGCTTTTAGGGTACAACTATTTTTGCTAGGTAAAACGTCCATCCCCTTTACCCGCGAGTTAAGGGTTCTATTTATACATCTCTATTCGTAAATCTAAGTGAAGATCTCAAGAAATCTTCTCGTAGATTCTTCTTTTTCTCCTCTTGGCGGCGCTCCCTTCCACGAGACCGTCTTCTAGGGTGAATCGTGGCTTCAGACTTCTTCGTGGGCTTGGGCTCGGCCCATTTGGACGATGATACGTCTCGAGCTCGGCCTCGTTCCTTGTCTTGGGCTCGAATCACTTCGTGCCTTGTTCTTGGGCTCGGATGAGCTCGCTGCTTGGACTGTCAAGAGGAGATGTTGGTTTGGTTCTGTTCGTGCGTAATTCATACATTCTTCGGTTCGGCTCGGTTTCTGCACAATTTGTGCACCGAGCCGAGCCCGGTTTGCGCTCGGTTTACGCACGGTTCGGTTCGGCTCGGTTTCTGCACAATTTGTGCACCGAGCCGAGCCCGGTTTGCGCTCGGTTTACGCACGGTTCGGTTCGGCTCGATTTCTGCACAATTTGTGCACCGAGCCGAGCCCGGTTTGCGCCCGGTTTATGCACGATTCGGAAACCTCCTTCCATACTTAGTCGTTTCCTCGATCGATCTTGCCTGGGTGAAAACCGACCCCAACAGTTAGCCCCCCAGCTCGTTAGACGCATGAGTGTGTGTGACGAGGTGTTAAGTTAGACAGGATCGATGTCCGAGGCGTTTGGCCTCGTCTCTTCGACATCACACTTTGTTCCGAAGCATTTTCGCTTCATTCCCGGAATATTCTGATTAAGCGAAGAAGTGAAGAATTTTGTGTCGGGCATTTTTGTACTCAAGCGTCCAGTTGATAAACAAGTTTTTACACAGGTTCTTAATAAAAACCTAAAGCCTATTTTTGCAGTTGTAGTACGTTAGGTGTCAATCCAACCTTGGGGTGAAAGGTACTAAGAATACAAGAGTTCTATGAAGCTAAGCAGAATTCGATTTAATTGGGGATCAATCCTAAAACAATTACTTACGGTTATCAAACAGACACGAAAACTATTTTAAAATCCCCACAGAAGGGTTATACAACTAGTAGATGACTTCTAAACAATTTAACCACCGATCTAATAATTTTATAAAATCAAATACTAAAACCGGATTAATTAGACAATTCGATGGTGAGTAGCAAGATTTTCTAAAACTATTTATAAAAATCAAACGACTATCAAATCAAAACCAGACATTAAAATAAGACTCTAGAAAATTTCTAAAATACTAAAAATAACAAAAACACAATTTTACAAATTTATAAAAACTCTAATGCATAATTAAGCTAATCTAGAGAATTTTAGAGAAAATAATTAAACTTTGGAAACCACAGCCAGCACGAGTCGAAAAGAACCTCGTACGCTGTAAAGTGGCCAGGTGGAGGCTTGTTGGCTCGGTCCATCGCCGAAGGAAGCCTAAACTTGACTTCTTCGCTAATTCCGAATTGATTTTTCAATTCCTGCAAGGATCTTGGTGTCGAAAGAGAAGACATCGGATTCGCCTGGGGACGCAACGAAAAACTTGAAGATGGATCGGAGAATTCGAAGAACAACCGGGAGACTTGAAGATCAGTCGTAAAAAGGCGAGCGGGTGACGGCGGCTCGGTAGAAACTTGGAAAACTCTAATCGAAATCTAAACATAAACGAAAGAGAGAAGGGAGAGAAGAAAGAAAACAAACATTTGAGAATTTTTTGAGAAGTGATGATAATGAGGAAGTCGAGAGGAACCTCGGTGTTTTATAGACAAGCCATCGCGTCGCCTCGGGAACCCTAAAGACGGTTCCGCTTCCCAAGAGGAGCCCAAGTCCGAAGGTTGGATAGAGGGCCTTAAGAGATGATTGTAGGCCCAAGTCCAACAATATCGGCCCAGAATCGAAAGCCCACACAAGAAAAAGTTATAAGGATTCCCTAAGTGTCAAACGCTTCGAGGCGAATGATTCCTGCAGGACAAGCCGAGGCGAAAGCTCGGTTCAAAAAAAAAAAACCTCACCTCGACTGCGACTTACACGCTTCAGCAAACAAGTTGAGCGTCCCGGCGACAAGCCGAAAGCCGAACAGAAACGTCGACACTTCGGCGACGAGTTTCACACCTCGCCTCGGCAAAACAAGTTCATCTTGGTAAAAAGTTAAGAGCCGAGCCAATCACTTGAAAACGCCTCGCCACTGGTGATATACTCACATATTTCACATATTTAGCATGCATTTAGAATAGGTTTTCATGCATACATCATTCATAATAGGCTAGTTTGCATCATTTGTCTCATTTTAAGTCCTAGAACACTTTGCATTGGCATTTGAATATTTCTTGCATATTTGCATCATTTTCAGGTTGTTTAGAGTACTTGGAGCTGTGATGGATGCTGAGCATTGCCAAGATGATAAAACAAGAGCCTAAGAGTTGGCAGGAATCAAAGGAAAACTCGGACATAAGCAAAGAAGTCAAGATCGAGTGGCAGATCGAGTACCATGACTCGATCTAAGGCCGATCGACCAAGCTGACTCGATCGAGTGGCCGATCAACCAAGCTGACTCGATCTATGGCCGATCGAGTGGCTGATCGACCAGTCTGACTAGATTGGTCAGTCCATGCGCACAACCTCTTCAAAAATCACTGTGATTGTCTTCTACTGAGGGGACCACCTTGGCATGAAAGTCGCCTAAGAGACAAGCAGCCCTTGTTTTAGGGAAAGGGTGGAGAATTTTCTAATGTTTTCACCTTATGACAAAGGGGAGAAAGACTTTTGTGCACACCATCACTTATCACACTTATCATAATTTACTCTCACTTGTAATATTGTAAGTGAGGTGTGGGGGGAGAGTTCTTACCTTGTTCTTGAGTGTTCTTCATTGTTCTTCATTGTTCTTGCTTGTTCTTGCTTGTTCTTGATTGTTTCTTGTTTATTTCTTTTGATAAAACTCTTGTATTTTGTATATGATTCAAGTATCTTTGTCTTTCTAATGTCAAATCTTTCTTCTTGTTAAAAACCAATTATGATCATTAGCTCTAAACTTATGTTTAAGAGAGGCATGAACATGATTTGTGAGTAAACCACCAAGCTTTGGGGTTGGGATGATTAAGGGGTTGAAAACTAGATTTTGGGTATTTTCTTGTTCCTCATCTAATTCTCTTCTTGGATTTGGAGGTTTTAAGGTCTAGAGATTCTCGATGGAGATCTCTTTAATCTAGGGATTTCCTTATCCTAACAAGACTTAGGAAATCCCTTAAAACCAAATCCAAGAGACTAGCTCATCCTTTCCCAAACATCATGGATGCTTGGGGAGCTAGTTAAGCCATTTTTTTAAGATCCATGCTTAATGTTCTTCACCTTATCTTTCCACCACACATCATGGGTTTGGAAGAAAGGGCGAAGAAAGGATTTACATCATACACCATGGGTAAATCTAATTTGGCTTCTTAAGGCTTAAAGATAGCACTAAAAAGTGTAAAAATATGTTTTCAAAACCCAAGTTCGAATTTTCAACCTCCCTAAGAATGAATCCCAACCTTGAATCTGTTTTTAATATTTGAAAACTAAAAATCATTTTCTCCCTGTTCAAAGTTAATTGTTTTCTCTAAAAATCTTTAAATTAGCTTAATTATGCAATAGAGTTTTAATAAATTTGTAAAATCGTGTTTGAGCTATTTTTAATATTTTAGAAATTGTCTAGAGTCTTGCTTTATGTCTGGAATTGATTTGGTAACCGTTTGATTTTTAGAAGTAGTTTTCGAAAATCTTGCCACTTAGCATATATTTGTCTAGATAATCCGGTTTTAAGTTTTGATTTTGTAAAATTAGTACATCGGTTGTTTTATTGTTTAGGAGTCATCTAGTAGTAGTATAACCCTTCTGTGGGATTTGTAAAATTGTTTTCGTGTCTGTTTAAATACCGCAAGCAATTGTTTTTAGAATTCTTACCCAATTAAACCGAATTTTGCTTAGCTTCATAAATTTCTTGTATTCCTAGTATCTTTCACCCCAAGGTTGGATTGACATCCTGAAGTATTACAATGACTTGACTATGCTTTAGGTTTGATAATCTCTGAGAAAAAGCTAGTTATCAAATGGCGCCGTTGCCAAACTTGGGTTAAAATTGAAAGTATTAGGATTTGGAGATTAGTGGAGTCTAAGTTTTTCTTTTCTATTTGGTTACTAATTTTGGTGCTATTGTGCTTGTGTTTTCAGGTACATGAACCTGAGGTCTAGAGGTAACAACAACCTGCTCACGCCACTAGACAACATCCAACAACTAGGAAGCGCAAGGCATAGGAGGGAAAGGCTACTCCTAGAAATTGAAGAGTACCATCAAGAGGTGATGGCTGACCACGACCAAGTGGAGGACCCGCCCCAACATGCTGCTGCTGGCAGAGGCATTGGACACCCTCACCACCTCCAAAGAGCACCACGAATCATTGGTGCGGGTGATGCACCAAACACCCACACAAACCGCTTTGGCATCACGCCACCACTGGCGCAAAACAACAACTTCGAGATCAAGCCTGGATTTATATCTATGGTCCAGAACAGCAAGTTCCATGGCCTGGCTATGGAAGACCCCCTGGAGTACTTGGACAACTTCGAACAAGTGTGTGGAATGATAAAGATAAACGACATCTCGGAGGATAGCTTCAAGCTACGGCTGTTCCCATTTTCTCTTGGGGACAAAGCCAGACATTGGAAGAAGACCTTACCTCAAGGCACCATCACGTCCTGGGTTGAATGCAAGAAGGCCTTCCTGTCAAAGTTCTTCTCAAGCATAAGGACGGATCGGCTGAGAAGTGAGATAAACGGTTTCACGCAAAGGCACAATGAGACCTTTAGTGAAGCAATGGAGCGCTTCAAGGACTACACCATCCAGTGTCCTCACCATGGCTTCACTGAGGAGACACTCCTCAGCACAATATACCGTGGAGCATTGCCAAAACTCCGCATGTTATTAGACACGGCAAGCAGAGGGAATTTCCTTGGACAAGATGTCCACGAGGGCATGGAGCTCATTGAGAATTTGGCATTGTGTGATGGTAACTATTGTGAGGATTATGACAGAGCACCAAGAGGTCATGACCTGGAGGCACACAAGAAGGAGATATAGTCACTCCATGAGAAGATTGACAAGCTGATGCTTGCTGGCCAAAAACATGTGCACTTTGTTGGTGAAGCTGCGGAATTGTTCCAAGGCAGGAATGACGAGGAGTTTCAAGAGGCGAATTGGGTTGCTGGCCAAGACTATCCTAAGCCACAGGGATATGCTCCAAGGTATCAAGGCCACAACAACAACAACAACAAATTGTCTTACAGAAGCACAAATGTGGACAATCCAAAGGACCAAGCGTACCCTCCACAACAACCAAATCAAACCAAACCGTTTGTACAATACAACAAAGGTGGATTCCAACAAAATGGTGGGTATCAAGGGCAAAGACAGGGAGCCTACCAAGGGCACCAATAGCAAGGGAACAAACCATACCCTCCTGATTTTGTGCCTCAGCAGCAACAAACTCAAGCGCCAACTCAAGATTCGGTACAAGCAATGTTCCAACAGCTTCTCCAAGGCCAAGCGTCTAACGATAAAAAAATTTGTTGCTATGAACGACCGGCTTGACTCCTCCCTCAGTGAGGTCTCTACACAAATCAACAACATCAGCAACAAAATTCGTCAGCTGGAGAAAGGAAAAGCTAGTACAAGCAGCCAAGGTACTTTACCCGGCCAATGTGAGGCAAATCCAAAGGAGTATGCACATGTCATCAATCTAAGGAGTGGAAAGCAGGTAGCACCACGGTCTACAGCTAAAGACAATGAGGACATTGTCATTCAAGAAGAGGGGAGTGATCTTTCAAATGATCAAGAGATCACCTTTGACAATGTCTACATTGAAAGGGCAAGAAAAGGCAAAGAAGCGGTTTTGGAAAAAGAAGTGGGGGAAACAAGCAAAGAAAAAAATATTTTTGTGCCTCCACCTGACAAACCAAAGCTCCCCTTCCCTGGACGCTTCAAGAAGCAGCTGATTGAGAACATTTTTTCTATAGGATTTTCAAGGGTTGCGAAAATGTATGTTTATGCCTAATTGATGTTCAAATTTTCAAAATTGGTTTCTTTAACCTTGCTTTCCCATGTTGAATAAGTAATTAGGCTAGAATCCTCATGAATTTTTAATTTGTTAACACTTAGAGGATGCTTAATTTGAAAAATTCCTTGTTGATTTCTTTGATTGATAAAAGAAATTAATTCTTGCTAGCAATTCATTGTCATGGAATTTTGATTCTTGGAACCCCCATAGAGCTTTATGATTACATACTTGTTGCTCTCAAGAATTTTAATTCACAATGTACTCATTCTTTTCCAAGATTTTTGAATTTATAGGTGATATGGGGAGAACAAGGAGTGAGGCTAGCAAGAAACAAGGCAAGAGGCCTGTGGAGGTGGAAGAAGAAGATCATGAGGAGAGTCCCCCGGTTATAAGGAAGTTGTCTCAAAAGAGAGACATTAGTAGAGAGAAAGCCAAGGAGAGGAGAGCCGAGAGAGCTGCGGCTACAACTCCAACACCCTCAGCAGTGTACAAGTCCCTTATGGAGATGCCTTTCAAGGGAACTAAGTACCCGGATGATGAGTTGCTTGATGAGTTGGGTCTCTTGGAAGATGTAACTGCAATTTTCCTAAATTTGGGGTGTGAGAGATGGTTCAACCAATCATACCCAAGCTACCAAGAGGAAACTTGTCAATTCCTCTCTTCTTTGAAGGTGACAACTTCGAGTTCAGGGGGTGTTGATACAGAAAAAGATGGCTTTGGATTCATCCAATTCCGGGTTCGCAACAAATCTTACAAGATGGAGTTCAAGAAGCTTAGTGAGGTGCTTGGATTTGATGAGGGGAAAGGTGATGGTCCGCGTCTGGATGTTAGAAAGGCAGAGGTAGAAAAGCTTTGGCAGATGCTTGGTAATGGGAGTTACAATACCGGGAGAGTCAGGAGCAAGATGATCCGTCACCCCGCGATTCGCTATGCTCAAAAGGTGCTAGCTCCCACTTCTTTGCTAAGAAGGAGAGCGTGATTATAACTGCTGAAGAGTGGGAGATGCTAGATGTTGGGCTCAAGAGCATCATCAGTTACCTCGATAACTACGAAATGCGAGGTGATGCTACGGGAAATGGTATGGTGCAGATTTGGGTGGCTCATGCGGCAAGTTACTATGGTAGAGCAACAACTAAGAAGAAGGATCGCTCACACCAACTAGCCATTGGAGGCATGATCACTCCTATTCTTGAGGAAGTTGGCATCAACTTAGGACATCCCTCTGCCGAAAAGCAGTTCATAGACTCCTCCTACCTCCTTAAGGGTCAGTTCTTTGTGAAGGCAGGAAATGGCTACAGGTACAAATTCAATGTGGAAAGGCTCAAGGAGGCTACAATCCGACTTCCTTGCATTCACCTCACAAGCCTTAGAGAAAAATCAAACGCTGCCTTCACTCCATCCGACGAGCATCTGGGCGACATAGAGACCTTCCCGATAGCTCCATGGGACACTGATCATGAGCCTTATCAAGCTCCTCCAGTCTATGGTAGTGATAGGTACAACTTTGAGCCTTATCAAGCTCCTCCAGTCTATGGTAGTGATAGGTACAACTTTGAGCCTTATGAAGGAGCTAACCAAGGTGAGCCTTCTAGACAAGCTCACCAACACATCAAGCTTCTCCAAAGATGGAACAGATGGCAAGATAAAACCATTAGGAAGCTTGTGAAGACTATCAAGGAGATGAAGAGGCAAATCAAGGACCTCACGACCAAGGGTGAAAAGGCTCCCTCCTCAAGACATCAAGAAGAGCAGCATGAGGATCAAGAAGGGGACAGCCATATGGTAGAGAGACGCCACTCTTTTCAAGGAACCCCAAGTGCACAAAGCCATGAAGATGAGCCACGCCCCTCCTCCTATGAGACAAGGAGGCGTGGGAAGAGAGTCATGCGATCCCCCACTCCTCAATCAAGCAATCCATCATACTCCATGGATTCATACTCCTCCTCCTCCATGCGTTTTTGATCAAGGTACCACTCTAAAACCATTGTAAATACCACTTAGTTTTTATTTTTATTTTTATTTTTGCATCTTTGAAATCTTCTCCAAGCTTGGATTACACAAGAGACTGTGTAATTTAAGTTTGGGGGAGTATGGTATTTGACTTTGTGTTTTGTGATCTTATTTTTCTTTAGCATGCATATTTGAGTCTCATCTAAGGCATAGAAAAACCAAAAAAATGAAAAAATTTCGAAAATTTCAAAAAAAAATATCATTCAGTTTGCATTTGCACTTGTTAACATTTTAGGATTGAGTCTAGAATTTTTCTCATTTAGGTTGTTTGCATATGCATTGGGAGCAATGATGAGCCTATCCTTGTAGATTTTTAACTCTTGTAATCAATTCAATACCCTAGTTAGTAGTTCTTTAATGCTTGTGAATGAATTTGAAAGTAAGGAAGAACCATGCTTGGACCACCTCATTTGTCACTAGTTTTTGGTTAAAATATGGTCTTGAATTTGAAAGCCAACTCTACTTACTTAAACCGAATTTGGACATTTAATTATCATGCTTGCATTGAAAGTGAATTCATGGATTGAAAATACTTGAGCTTTCTTACTCACTTTGCCACCCTCTTGCTAGCTCAAGTAGAACTCCTACCAAACCTTACCTCCTTTGAAGCCAATTGTTTTTGTGTGACTACTTGTGAGGCCTTTATTTCGATTGAACTTAGCATAAAGTGTTAGGTTTGAAACGACAAGTATAGACTTTCATGTAGATTCTAACCTTGCATTTTGAGGTTAGCTTTAGGCTTAGGATTTGGGGGTTTAATTGGTTGTGATTATGCTTGATGAGTTGTGGAAAAGTTGGGAAGAAAGAGATGATGGTTAAAAGGGTTGGAGGAAGATAAGGGGAAGAATGGTTTGAAATGGAGAGTCTTGGGTTTTAAAAAGGAATAGCTCTAAGTAAATAAAAAGTGCTAGGTGGTCTTAAGAAATCAAAAGAGCCAAAAGGCCAAGTAATGAAAAATATATATATGCAAGGCCACCTAGAAATCAAAAGAAGAGCTAAATTAATAAGTGTAGACTACTCCATTCACCAAAATTGCTAAGTTGAAGAAGTTCCCCCTTAAGGCTTTAAAAAGAGAAAAATGTTCCAAATTCAAAGGGTTTAGCAAGGCACAAAAGCCTTGATGAAAGGGTAGATTCTAGAGGGTTGAGTGAGCTAAAAAAAAAAATGAGAGGGGTGTAGGATCATTGATAGTATTTCGAGTAGATGATAGTCTATCCTTGTATGCATCACTTGTTTCTTACCTTTAGCATTATGCATGTAGTTCAATCCTTTTGAGTGTTACCCTTACTTAAATGCAAAACCGGATGAATTGGGATCATTTTTATCTCAAAACCCAGTCCTTAAACCAAATGAATTCACTAGCCTTGCAATGTCATGATTCATGGTTTTGATCTTAATGAATGTTAAAGAGTTGGCTTGATAGGGAGACTTGTTTTGATTAAATTCTTAGTACACTTGAATGTTGAGATGGGCATGGCTAACTCTTTTGGAGTAGGAAGTATTCACATGCATTCTAGAATTAAGAACTAGGATATTGAGTTGATTATTATTGTTAACTATCTTGGATATTGAGCTCCCACTTTCAAACCTCTCTCCTTAGCTTGTGTTTCATTTGCTTGTGGACAAGCAAAAGGCAAGTTTGGGGGAGTTGATATGTCTATATTTTGCATCATATTTCTCTCCATTTAGTGTAAGTTTGTCATCATTTAGGATCCTTATTTAGCATCATTGTATTGCATTTCGATCATTTAGAGTCTAGGATCTCTTTGCATGTTCTTTTGCATGTTTTGGTGCATTTGGAGTCTTGATCAGGTGAAAAGGACACTATGGAGGCGTGGATGGAGCTGGAGAAGGATTGCATAGCACTTGGAGGAGAAAGGAGTCACCAAGAAGATGAAGGAGAAGATTTCTCGCGCTGGATCGACGAGATGGATCGACGAGTACGTCGATCCAAACTTCCAGGAGTTCGGATCGATGAAACGGATCGACGTAGCTCGTCGAACCAAACTTCCAGGGGTTCGGATCGATGAAACGGATCGACGTAGCTCGTCGAACCAAACTTCCAGGGGTTCGGATCGATGAAACGGATCGACGAACTACGTCGAACCAAACCCAAACGCCAACAAGAAGAAGCCGAGAGACAAGGATACGGATCGATGACTTGGCTCGATGAAGGACGTCGAACCAACTCGCCAGGGGTTCGGATCGACGACATGGATCGATGAAGTCGTCGATCCAAACCCAAACTATTTCTTTTTGTCATCCTCATGGGTCCCTCCTATAAATACTCTTTAGACCTAATTTTTATGATAAGTTTTATTCTCTCTAGTCTTGTCAAGAACCTTTTAGCCACTTTGAGAAAAGTCTTGTATTTTGCTTTGAATCTTTTAAGTTTTATGCAATATCTATCTTGAACTTCCATTAATCTTTTCTCTAATCATGTTTAACCTTTCTCTTATCTTTGATTTGATGGGTTTAACTATGATTAGTGAGTAGTTCTTTAGGAACTTGGGGATGGGTTAGATTTAGGGATTTCTAATGGTTCGATCTTGCAATCTAGGATAGATTCTTTCATCTCTATTCTTATAAAGTAGTTTCTAATGCCAAATAGCTAATCTTTGCTATCTTGGATCATAGGCATTTCATACACCCACCAAGTGTTTGATGAAATGCTTGAACCAACTTTATAAGAGATTTACATACCTAGCCTAAAACATCATTAGTTGCCTAGGGTGTTTATCATGCTATTTAGACTTGTGATTAATGCTTGCTAATCATTTTAATGCTAAAACATCATTAGTTCATTAGGGTGATTAGTGAAGGGATTATTGCCACACATCATGGATTAGTCTTTAATTCGTGTTCTAAGCATAGAGATGGCTTGATTAATTGCTTAAATGATTGCAAGATTGTCCATTTAGTTTCCCATATCAATGATTCCATCCCTAGGTTTCGTTTTTAGTATTTTGTCAATCTTGATTAGTAGTTAATTGCGTCATTAGTACTTGATTAGTAGTAATTAAGGTTTAGTTTCATATAATTAGTCTTCTAGTATCTTTCTTATCTAGTAGATTGCTTTCAATAGTTCCTTGTCTCCCTAATTTCAAATTTAGCTTAGCTTAGACCAAACTTTGTATTCTTATTGAATCAAACTCCCAAGATGGATTGATATCTCAAGTATTGCAATGATATGAGCAATTGAGAAATTGCTTACAAGACCTAAAAAGTCTTGTTTCAATAGGCATCCCATCCTGCGCATGAACGACATGCTAGATGAGCTTAGTGGCGCGACTTTCTTCTCAAAGGTGGATCTCAGGAGTGGATACCATCAAGTGAGGATGAGAGAAGGCGATGAGTGGAAGACGGCCTTCAAAACTAAGCAGGGCCTATACGAATGGCTAGTGATGCCCTTCGGCCTCACCAACGCCCCTAGCACATTCATGCGGCTAATGAACCAGGTTCTACGATCTTTCATTGGTAGATTCGTGGTAGTGTATTTTGATTACATACTTGTCTATAGCAAATGCTTAGCTGATCATCTTATGCACATAGAGCTTGTCTTAAAAACACTTCGGAAGGAAGGCCTATATGCTAACCTAAAGAAGTGTTCCTTTTGTACTAACAAGCTTGTTTTCTTAGGCTTTGTAGTAAGTGAACAGGGCTTGCAAGTAGATGAGGAGAAGATCAAGGCTATTCAAGAGTGGCCCACGCCAAGCACCATCGGCCATGTTAGGAGTTTCCACGGACAAGCCTTCTTCTACCGCCAGTTTGTTAAAGATTTCAGCACCGTGGCTGCCCCACTCACGGCTGTTATCAAGAAAAATGTTCCATTCTCATGGGGAGAAGCACAAGAGGCCGCGTTTAATACTCTTAAGGATCGTCTCACGCGAGCACCTGTTTTGGCCTTGCCGAACTTTGAAGTTATGTTTGAAGTAGAATGCGATGCTTCGGGCTTAAGAATAGGAGCTGTCTTACACCAGAAAGGCCGGCCGGTGGCATACTTTAGTGAGAAGCTGAGTGGAGCCACGCTAAATTATCCAACCTACGACAAAGAGCTATACGCGTTAGTGAGGGCATTAGAAACATGGCAACACTATTTGTTGTCTAAGGAGTTAGTCATCCACACCGATCACGAGACTTTAAAGCACCTGAGAGGACAAACATCCTTGAAGAGGAGGCACGCTAAGTTACTGGAGTTCATCAAGACCTTTCCCTATATAATCGAATACAAGAAAGGGAAAGAAAACGTGGTAGCCGATGCATTGTCTCGGAGGCATGCTCTGATCACTAAAATGGAAGCTAAGGTTCTAGGCTTTGAGCAGATCAAAGGTTTGTATGAGGAGGATCCTGACTTCGGAGAGAGTTACAAGGAAAATGGCAAAGGAGCATACAACACATATTACATATTTAATGGATTTTTGTTTAGAGAAAAGCGGTTGTGCATCCCACAAAGTTCAATCCGAGAGTTACTGATCCGAGAAGCTCATGGTGGTTGTCTAATGGGACATTTGGCATCGCCAAGACCCTAGCCGTGCTTACTGATCACTTCTTCTGGCCACATTTGAAGAAGGACGTGGAGAAGTTCTGTTCCCGTTGCATCACTTGCCGAAGGGTAAAATCCAGGTTACATCCTCACGGCTTTTATACCCCTTTACCAATACCTAACGCCCATTGGGTAGATATTTCCATCGACTTTGTATTAGGTTTGCCAAAGATCAGGCACAAGGACTCGATCTTTGTGGTTGTGGATCGATTCAGCAAGATGGCACACTTTATACCATGTGCCAAGGTGAATGATGCAACTCAGATCGCAGACTTATTTTTCAAAGAAGTGATGTGTTTACATGGAGTGCCGATGTCAATTGTATCAGATCGTGACACTAAGTTCCTCAGCCATTTCTGGAAGATCCTTTGGAGAAAGATGGGTACTAAGCTGCTATTCTCCACCACCTGCCACCCTTAAATGGATGAAAAATAGGTCTTAATGGAATGAAAACATGGTTAGATTGCATTCCATTTTTTGAGTTTGCTTATAACCGTGCTACTCACTCCGCTTCTAAGTTGTCCCCTTTTGAAGTTGTATACGGTCTTAACCCCCTGGCACCAATAGACCTCGCGCCAATACCGCAAGCTGAACAAGTAAACATGGATGGACTTAGCCGAGGAGAATTCATCAAGAAACTTCACCTAAAGGCTAAGGAAAACATAGAGAAGAAGACCGAGGAATACAAGAGGAATAAAGACAAGGGGCGAAAAGAGATTGTCTTTGAACCAGGAGAATGGGTTTGGTTACGTATGAGGCCGGAACATTTTCTGATATATCATGGTTTTTATCCATTTTGGACCATGATATAAGTGTTTTTATAGAGTCTTTTGCTCTTTTTAGAGTCCTATTAGAGTCTTTACAGGTTGGACTACGATTGGAGCAAAGTTGGAGATTTTGGAGTTTTTTGGAGCATTCTGGAAGAAGTTGCAAAGTGATTAAGTCAGAAGACGGATTTACACGCAAGGTGTCGATCGACACCACTTAGTGTCGATCGACACCAATCGAGACCGCCAAGTTTCACGAACTTCCATCAGGAAAAGGAAATCACAAGAAGTTTCAAGTATTTACAAGTTTGCCCCTGACGCGAGTTTACCTATAAATACAAGTTTTCAAGACATTGTTTAGCACCAATTATTATTCTAATTTTCTGTTTTGAGACTTAGAGAGAGATTTGTCTAGAGCTTTTTGGGGAGATAATTCTATACTCTTCTGAGAAGTTTTTGAACCCCTTTAATTCTATTAATTTCTTTTATGCAATCTTCTTTATTCATGATGTTTTCTTCATTCACCATGTCTAAGTAGTTTGCTAGTTAGGTTTAGGGTTTTTCAAAAGGTGATTAATGAAATGTTAGGTCAATTAAATTGTTAGGATAAAATCGTTAGTGTTCTTCATCTGGATTTGTGTTTAATGCTTATTCTATCTTCATGACCTAGAATCTGATCTTAGGTTTATTAATAGATGCGAGAGTATTATTAATTGCCTGAACTAATGTTAGATGAGCAAAATATCTATTCGCAAAGAGATTTGGTTTGGGATTTTGTGAACAATTGAACCTGTATTAATGCTTGTCTGAATTGATAGGATTTGCAAAGAGATTTGGAATTCTAGGATTTAGACATAGATAATCTTCGCAGCGAGAGTTGGTTGATTTTACATTAGTGCTTCGAGTTCAAGAACATTTCTTCATAATTTCTAACATCCTGTCTAGACCTGCAATTTAGATCACCTGAAAATTTCCCTGAACCTAGCGCCTTAGTCTCCTGATTTTAAGAACCTATTTCGTGATACTCATTTATTGCTTTGCCTTGTTTTACTTTTATCTGATTTGATCTAGCATAATTTGAACCTAGAAACCATAGTGTATCATCTACTTCCCTTGGGATTCGATACCCCTTATACTACGATTGCATTTGTTGTGCACTTGCAGTAGTTTTATTAGGGTAAAACCTGAGCCCTATCAAGTTTTTGGCGCCGTTGCCGGGGAAGTCATAGCTGCCTATGGAATCTAGTATTAGGATTTTGACTCGGTTTTATTTTTGTTTTTATTTGTTACTGATTTAGTTTCTTATTTTTGGTTTCAGGTGCATGCCAAGTACCAGAAGCAACAAAGATAAGGAACTAATCGCGTTAAACCAAGGACTAGGTCGTCTCGAACGCAAGAACCGAGCATCTACCCGAGTGTCGATCGACACCAATAGCATCGATCGACACCCTCTGCAGACAGAGATGGCTGGTCTTATGGTTTTGATCCGCGACGAAGCTGGTAACTTGGTGGATGGAGAAGGGAACATAAGGAACGCTCAAGGCCAGAGACTCGATGACAATGGAGCTGTTGTCGTCGAACAAGAGGTACTCGTTGGTGTCGATCGACACAACCTTGGTGTCGATCGACACCAAGCACACGCAGACGCTGGATGTGGAAGAACACTGGGGGAATACAACCGACCAGACCAGTTCTATGCTAATAGAGCTGCAATGCGTCCTCCTGCATTCTAGAGGAATGATTTCGAGCTGAAACCTGATTACTACACATTGGTTTCTCAGCATCCATTCCATGGTCTCCCTAATGAGCATCCAATGGACCACATAGAGAGGTTTGAAGATTTGTCATCAAGCATCAAGGCCAATGGAGTCACATATGATTATCTCTTCTGCAAGCTTTTCCCCTACTCGCTTGCTGGAGATGCAGCATAATCCAGGATCCTTGACCACTTGGGAGGACACTAAGAATGCATTCTTATGCAATTTCTTCGATGATGCAAGATCTGAGGATCTGAGGACGAAGATCACCACATTCTTCCAAGGACCCACTGAAGCATTCAAGGCTTCTTGGGTGAGATTCAAAGCTTATCAAAGGGACTGCCCACACCACGGTTTCAGCGAACCACAGCTTCTCGGTATCTTTTACCGAGGAATCGACTGGAGATACCATATGGCCTTAGATGCTGCAAGCAATGGCAATTTCAACACTAGATACCCAGAGGACGCGATGGTGCTTATAGAGAATTTAGCCTCTTGCAACAGCACCAAGAACGCAGATTTAGAGAGGAGACAACACGCTGGTGTAACTGGAGGAAGCCAAATTGCTGAGGTCAACATGAAGCTGGACCTATTAGTGAACAAGAAGCAAGTCCATTTTGCAGAAGTAGAGACTTTTGAGCCTAAGGAAGAAGAAGTAAACTATATCAATGGAGCTGGTTCAAGGACAACGATTCATCAATCAGCAAGGCTATGGTTCTTCTTACCATAAGCCATTCCAGAACAGCAACTTCCAAAGGACTTATGGTTCTTCTTCCTATCAGAAGCCTCCTGCAGAAAATAAGATGGAATCCGTGATAGAGAAAATTCTAGAAGGACAGTAGAAGATGACAATGGATTTCAACGGGAAGATAGATTCACTGTACCAAGATTTGAATGGGAAGATTGATAATCTGAACTCTCATATGAACAAATTGGATGTTCAGGTTGCTCAAACTGCTGGAGCTTTGAAGAGACAAGAGGGATATCTTCCTGGAAAGACGTACGTGAATCCGAGGCACCATGTGAATGCCATCACGATTCAGAGTGAAAGAAGCTTTCCACCAGTGCAGAAAATAGGTCTTAGTGCTGAAGAATTCGAGGAGCTTGAAGATGTAGAAGATGCTGCGGAGCCAGTGTCGATCGACCCTACTGTGTGTCGATCGACACCCATGAAGATTCACGACAAATCAGACGAACTCGTCGCGAAGGACTCGACACCAAAGGCAAGTGTCGATCGACACCAAGAGGGTGTCGATCGACGCTCTACACGGACTACACCAGATCAGCTCATAACAACAAAGGTTGCAGAAGAACGGGTCTACAAACCAAAGATACCTTATCCCATACCTCCTAGAAGGTCTAAACAGGAGAGAGAGGAAGCCAGATGCAAGGAAATGATGGATAAGCTGATGGTTGAGCTACCCATAGTTGATGCAGTCGGACTTTCACCTGCATTAAGAAGATATGTCAAGAAAATGGTTGTCAATGGTGTGATTCCTGAGGAAGGAGCATTGCTTACCAGAGACATGAATGCAATTCTCTTGAATATAGTTCCAAGGAAGAAGAAGAAGGTGTTGGTTTCTGAACAAGTCAGTGATGTGATTCAGAGGAGGATTCCAGAAAAGTTACCTGATCCAGGAAACTTTGTGCTAGATTGCTCAATCTCAACAGGAAGGTTTCCTCGTTCTCTCTGTGATCTAGGTTCAAGTATCAACTTGATACCATACTCTGTTGCTGTTAGACTTGGAATGACTATCTTCAAGCCAAGCAGAATCTCTCTTATCCTATCTGATCGATCAGAGAGAATTCCAGAAGGTGTATTAGAAGATGTTCCCATGAAGATTGAAGGCTGCATAATTCCCACAGACTTTGTGGTTTTGAAATATGATGAAGAACCTGCAGATCCTCTTATTTTGGGAAGATCATTCTTGGCCTCAGCTGGTGCCATCATTGATGTGAGAAAAGGGAAAATGGAGCTTGATTTGGGTGATGTTGTCATGAATTTTGACATGGACAAGTTAAGAGGACCATCCACCATCAATGGCCAAGCTTATTCAGTAGAGATTTCCATGGATAAAGATCCAGACCTGGAATGTTCGGATGACACTACTGCTGGGAATATCAAGGAGCTGGATTCCAAAGAGCAAGTGAACAAGCTGGTTGATCAAGAGACTTTAGCTGAGAATTCTGAGAAAGCTGTTGAGTTAAAAGACTGGAGTGGAAACAATCATCTCTTCAGGACTATGGGCGAAGATGAAAGTCTAATCAATGCCAAGTTGATGGAGGAAGACGTTTTCATCATGGAAACAAGGATTGCAGAGCTGAATTGCATAAGGAGTGCAGAGATTCGAGCTGCAGAGTTGGTGTCGATCGACACCCTCCGCGGATCACTCTAGAAGCTGCTTCCAATGTTTCAAATCCATCACCAGTGGACCAACAGATCCTTCCACCTCCTACATGCCATAAACCTCGAAGAAAGCAAAGGTATGCATTTCCTGGAATCAATTCCAAACCTCCTGATCCTCTCAATAAGAATATCAAAGGTTCAAAAGATGATGCACACTTATGCAAGCCACGAGATTCTCGTAGAAGGCTTGGTGTTTCTTTTGATAATTCTGGAGGAAAAAGAAGTGTCCCACCCGAACTCAAGTCCCACCCTGCTGTTGTTCCTCGCTACCTTGGTCGCTCTCATGCACCTACTGCCTATACTCCACCATGAATGAGAAAATATTCGTCTGGGAAGCATTCGATGCCACCCTCTGATCCACCAGACGTCTGAACCCCGACAAAGTCAAGCTAATGACTGAAAACGAGCGCTGAGTGGGAGGCAACCCACTGTTAGGTAATATATTTATTTACATTTCGTTTTGGTTTTACTAAGTCCTAGTTTTAGTCAGTTGAAAAAGGCGACATTGGACTCGACATAGACCAGTGTCGATCGACACCACTATAGTGTCGATCGACACCATGTGAAAACGAAGGTAAGTCTTCTATCTGGTCTTTTATGTTGTTTCTAATCTTTCTTTTAGCCAACTTCGGGCTTGATAACACTGGGGATAGTGTTGTTTAAGTCTGGGGGACGTGATTACTGACTTTGTGTTTTGTTTTGAGAGTCAATTAGTCAATCAAAAACTTTGTTTTATTGAGTCAAAATCAGTGAAATTTTCAGTTTTCAGAAGAACTAAACTACAGAATGTTGACACTTGAAGGACCATTGCTTTAGTAATTGATTACAGGTCTTACTAAGTAGAAAGCTGCAAGTGGATCAATCTAACAGAGAGAGTTCAGGTCCCCTTATGAGAACTAGGTATGCGCAGAACTTGATTCCTCTTTCAATCTGAACAAATAGAAAAATTGCAGTCTCTCCTTGATCTTCCCTTGAGAAAAGAAAAGAAAGAAAAAGAGTTTATGTCTGGGAATAGTGCAAAGAACCTCATGAGCATGTCTCCTCACAAGGAACAGTATTAGTGAGTGCTCTTGAACTTGTCTCCTCACAAGAAACACAAGTAGAGAGTATCACTATTTCCCGAGACTTCAAAAGAATAAGAAGATTCAATGAAAAGGTCTTAGAACACCCTGAAAATGGGCAGCAATTGACTAAGGGAAAAGAAAATAGGAGAGCTGTATGAAGAAAATATTGTTCAGGCACCAAGGAAGGGAAAAGAATCATGAAAGTTTTGTAGCATTACCACTGTTAGAGTTCAAAATTTACCAAGGAAGAGATCTGGATTCAAACTGAGAGATTGCTAAGCTTGTGGTAAGTACACTGAACTTTCCTAAGGTTGGCTCTACTGCATGTGGATTTAAGAGTGGTAACGAGTTGTGGCAATTCAAAAGATAGCTGGAAGTTTCTGTTTTCAAACCTCTACTTCATTCTAAGTTTCTGTTTTGCTTGAGAGCAAGCAAAAGCTAAGTCTAGGGGAGTTGATATATCATGGTTTTTACCCATTTTTGGACCATGATATAAGTGTTTTTATAGAGTCTTTTGGTCTTTTTAGAGTCCTATTAGAGTCTTTACAGGTTGGACTACGATTGGAGCAAAGTTGGAGATTCTGGAGTTTTTTGGAGCATTCTCACATAGCTTTAATGTTGCTGACTTATCTCCGTTTGATGCAGAAGGAACGGTTTTGAGGGCAAAACCTTCTCAAGAGGGAGGGAATGGTGGAACCACTGAGCCTGACCCAACTGAGCATGACGTTCCCACGATCATAGAGGGCAGGATGACTTGGTCCAAGACAAACTCCTTATGCCAGAAATTCAACCTAGCTGTGGAGGAGATCATACGCACACTTGAACCAGAGGCCACCGACCTACATGACTATACCACGCGAGAAAGCCCCGAAGGACCCGAGAAGGAGCATTTGGAGGAATTACCCCAGCAAGACATCATGCAAGCTTTCCCTCAGCATAGCCAAGGTATAACACCTTTCTTAACTGATTCCATAACCCAATATAGCAAGAAACAGGAGGAGACCACCGCCGAGCCTCAAGATGCCGCGATCAAAAGTCTAGTAGCCGAGGAGAAGCATTTGGCGACTCCGGAAGATTTTGAAGATCAAGAAGAGCGTTCCAGCGGAGATTTCAACAGCATTATATCAAGAGCACTCCAGGCTGTCCAAGACAAGAGAAAGCTCACCAACGCCGCACCAGAAACCACCGAGACCATCCAACAACAAGTCTGGCCACTTTTACGCGAGAACAAGGTGCTTTCAATTTCTATAATTCATGCAGGTACAGGCTACATTTCAGAGCTTCCAGATTAAGTCTAAGCACGTCAGAGAAGGCTAAGAAAATGTCAAAGTGTTGGTCGAATTATTATTTTGTTGGTTCAAGTATTATTTCCTTTTTTGGTTAAAAACGCTAGTATTTTCCTTTTATTTGTATTAGGCGTTTAGCTTTTGTTTCTTTTGTTTTTTCTTTATTTTCTTTGTATTTTTGTCGCCTTTTAATTTGCCCTAAGGGAGGCCCTTGAAGGTCACTGCCGCCGGACTGTTTATAAAGTCTCACTTCGGCTTGTAGCTCGACACAACTTTTTACTTATCAATAAAATCGGCAGTTCTTCTTCAAGTCAAGTCTTCAAACCCTTTTGCTCGTTCTTTCGTGTGTGGATTCACGCAAGACACGAGTGCTTGCTGTATCAGGGAGCCTCTCATCCTCTCTGTGGTGCTATCATTCCATCATCGGATCCCTTATACCGATCCAACGTGAGAGAGTCCTTAGACCAGCACGTTCGATTCCATCCTGTGAGCCTCGATCCATTTGAGGTTTACACCAATTAATGATCCTCTTCACAGCTAGGTTAAACTTCTGACGTAAGGATTTGATCTTGGATCAAGTCATTCTGCCCTCCATGACCGTGGGAACGTCTTGATCGGTTTGGTCAGGTTCGTTGGTTCCACCAATGATGTAGGCACGGAATCCACCAATGCTTTGATCACAAGGGTATAGAGAGTTGACAAGCTTGATGGATGAAGTTCGCCACTCAAAGGTGCAGAAAGCCTTTGAGATAAGAACACAAGCCAAAGTCTATGTGAATCCACATAAAAGACAGAGACTTAGACTTTTACTAAGCAATGGAATCCACCAAAATACTTAAAAAACAAGAGACAAAATTAAAGAGCTTAAAAGAGATTAACTCGGTTTTTGATTCAATAAAAAGTGTGTAAAAATGATACAATGAATTGAGGTTTTATAGGCTTGAATATAAGACATAAGACAACGGTCTAATAGCTAAAAAGGAAAGAAAATAAACGAAAAATGAATGAGAAATATCAAAGGACTTGGTCTTCAAAGAAACTAGCTGTTGGAGCTTTCATGATGTTGCCCAAAGAAGGAAAGTTGTGGGCCTCTTGTGTCTTGATAACTTTGGCATGTATAAGTGATTTTTTGGGACTTTATGACTTGTGTAGAAGCTTCCCAAGTCGTTGATCTTCAGTAAATCCAATAAATACAGCTGTTGGACTTTAAATGCTCTCCTTGGCGCCGAATAAGGAAAGTGTTGGTGTATGAGTGGGTGAGATTGGATCCGCCTGATCCAACGGTCATTGTAGCGCATATATATCCTCTCAAGACGTTCTATATGATGTATAAGCTATCCTGGTTGCCACACATACGTTTGCAAGGCTCCAAAGTTGGAAAACTCCAAATAAGACAAGTTGAATGAAGGTTGGTTTAGAAAATTAATAACTTTAACGTCTGAACCGGTATTGATGTCAAACCAATTCTCCCTGGTTCTCTGATGAATCAAGACTCCATAACAGGTCGGTTTGTAGCTTAATTCCTCCTGGTTCAGTCGGAACCCTTCAATCAATGCGCGTATGTCCAATTCCGGTAAGCTCGAGATCACCCGATTTGTAAGATAAATAACTCCTTCATCTGATATCAGTTTGGGATGGCTCCACTTCGAGGCGTGCTCTAGATGAACTGAGAATGATCTCCAATTGGTCTCATGCTTTGAATCTTCGTGGTTGAGCTGTAAGGCATCGATCATTGGAAACTGGTCTGCTGCAGCCAGTGGCGAGTCTAGTAAGATCACTTGACACCCTTTAAATATTGATAAATCATGTATATGTAACTAAAGCTTTAAGAAAATCACTAACACTAATGGAAAAATGTGCTTATTGAACCCACAAACCCAGATTTGATTCTCTCTATGACCCCTTTGGTAATTTTTTTCTTTCTAAAATTGTTATTTGATCCCGATTAAAATAGTTTCTAAACTCGCCATTGGCTGCAGCTTCACTAACCGGATAGTCTGGAATCACCGGTTTTATAAATTCGATTTCGGTTCGGTCCGAGCTCCTATTGACCCGGTTCCACTTCGTAGTGAACCTTTGATGAATCAAATTTCTGTAACAAGTTGATTTCTTTCTTAGATCCTCCTGGTTACCTTTGTACGCCCCATGAAAGGTGCATGTATCCTGGTCGGCTCCTTTGTAGCTCGGATGGTAAGTTTGGTGGAGCTCCGGTTCAGCTACTGGGTTGGTGACCTCATCATACCCTCTCCCTTGACTGAATTTTGTCCTCAAAATTGTAGGATCTGCACAGAGAGAAGTTAAGTTAGTAACTCGAATTATTTGATGGTTTAGAAGATTACCTTGATTCATGGTTTGCTAATTGCTTGGTTTGATGTGTATGGATGCATCTGGTGGTTCTTCTTTGATATGTAAGGATGCGATGACTTCTCTGTCATTCTCATGGTCGGTTGATTTGAGCAGCAAGAGTGCAATCTCCTTGTGTTGGTTTCTGGTCTAGTTTGTTCTCCATGGTATGCTCTTCATCTCCATAAGACTTGAGCTCCAAAATTGTTGTCTTTTGGGTCTGCTCTAGCCCTTGAAGATACAGTATATCCTCTGTAACCACTTGCTTCTCAATTACTCCTAGATTTGTCTCATCATCTTTTGACAAAGACAAGTGTATTATACTAGCATTTAGAATTTTAAAATCAGATTTAGCTAGACTATCACTTACCTTAGGGCTAGTTACTTCTTGAAAGGAGGTGAGTGGTTGACAACTCGTTTGGTTGGGCATTCCTTAGCTATATGCTCTCTGCCTTTACATTTATAACAAGTTATTTCAAGAGAGATTTGAGTGCTAGAAGACTTACATTGCTCTAGTTCGGTTTACGGTTTTAGCAATGGAGCGGGTTTGAATTGTGTTTGATTCTTTCACCCTTTGGGACGTTTCTCTTCTGTTCTGACCTGTAGCTTGGTGTATGCACGTGGCATGGGTCTGGAATCCTCCTAGTGTATTGTTCTCTGATTCCTTTTAAAAGATCTTTGTGAACATACTTCTTGCTTATAAGAATTTTCAATTGTTCCCAAGTGGTGATTGCTGATTTTTGATATCTCCTTTATTCTCTTTCTTCTTGCCTCCACCATTCATATGCCCATACAGAGAGTATATTGAGGGCACGAACAAGCCTCAATCTTGTGGTACCAAAACCACTCATCCATGTCTCTCTCCCACTCTAGGTAGAATCTCTGGATCTCTTTTACTTCCTAAAAATTTTGAAAATTGAGGCACAAATTTGTTATAACCTTGGTGCGGATGCACACATGGCTCAGCTCGTCTTGTACTTCTCCATTGATGATCAGGGGGCTCATGATCAAAGTTTTCATATCCTGATTTATTCCCAAAATATTCTTCTTGTTTCATACTTTCATGTCTCCATAGTCGTCACCTTTTCTCTTGTAGGACATTGTCTCCTTTTGATTTGATGTGAATCCATAAAATTTGCTATACATTCCCATGGCTTTGTGTTTTGTACCTAGCATGAGATGATATCAAAAAAATTCAGAATTAAGTTCAACAAAAATCAGTGGAGACGTTGGCAATAAGTAGAAATGGAAAGAGATATATTTATGGGTTTTCTCTTTTAAAACAAATGGAAACAAAATATAGAAAACGTTTTTTATTTTATTCTTGGTTTCTAAATCAAACAACATTTTCAGAAACTACAGCAAATTATTTTCTTTTTATGAAACGAATTAAACAAAAATAAAATGAACAAAGAACAAAACATATTTTTTTTGAATTTTTTTTGGTTTAAAATTGAAACAAAACCCAAAACAGAAAATTTAAGGGAAAATTAGAAATAAAGGATGTTTTTAGTGTTCTCTTGTCCATCTACACCTTTATTTTCATAAGTACAATTGTGCCTAAAATACCCCTACAATCATATATTTTAATATTTTATTAATTTGTAAACTTTTTTTTTAATATTAATTTAAATACTTGAAAGGAAAATATAAATATGTAAGGAAACATAAATTTTTAATTATTGCAAAAACGTAATAAAAAAATATTTACAAATCTTTTTCGATATGTTCTGTGAAATTCAGAAGATGTCTTCTGCAATTTGTATATGTTCTGCGAATACGTAGAATATACATTCTGCATAATATATGTGTTTTGCGATTTCGTAAAATACATTATGTTCTGCCAAATTCAAAAGGTGTCTTCTGCGAGTTTTAGAATTATGAGTTTTAAAACATCTCTTCTCTTCATCTTTTCACGACATTTCATATCTCTACAAAAATCAGTTGTCTAAACCAAAAAGGATTAAGTAGATTTCACATAAATCTGGTGAATTTATTGAATTTGTTGTTTGTTTTACAACAAATTGATCTGTGTAAATTCTATTTGAGAGAATTGATTAAATTTTGTTCATCATAATTTTTTGTTCACAAGATTTTGATGTCCAACTTTTTCATGTGTAAACAATTGATTTTGAAAATTAATCAAAAGAGAGTATTATGTATTTATAATTATATTTAAAAAATAATTAACAAATTAAAAAGATATAATTAGATTTCAATTAATATAAAAAATAAATAACCAGCAATTGCTTAAGAACATATAAATGGATAAAAAAACACTAAAAACATTCTTTATTTCTAATTTTCCCAAATTTAATCACTATTTTTTTTATATGGTCTTATATGATTGATAGAGATACAGAAATGAAACAATGAAAATAATTTTTATTTTGTTTTGGTTATATCAAAGAAAACAAACAGAAATAACAAGAACAAAAACAGATTTCTTTATATATTGTTGGAGCCGAAACTACTAATTTTAAGTTCCTTTGCCTTGGAAAATATTGGGGTTGATGATGATGCATTTATAATTCAAACTTAGTATGGGATTGGAGATGGTCTTATAACCACAAAAAGATTCATGAAAGCACGAGCTTGTTTAATTTGCATCAAAGGCGTTCCAATAGAAGAGCCAAAACAGGTTCAAACGGATTTAAGAGAAAATTGAAAGTCTTAAAATCATATACGGCAACCAAATGAACCCAATGTCTTCTTCTACATGGACGCCCTGTTTTGGCAATGATTCGTTTTGTAGCTTTAATGACCATATTTCTGAAACTCCCACTCGCTGTTATCTGTTTAAAAAAAACACCAGCAAGAAGCAAATAAAATGAGATAAGAGAAAACAGACAAGAAAGAACTTTGAGATCAGAATCACATACCCAATGGACACACTTGCCGAGTCTTGAGCCATCTGCTGATGCAGTGGAAGTGAAAGGCGTGGTTGCAGACCCCTACATGTCCAACAACGGCATGTTTCTTTAGCAATCCATGATATCAAACGTTAGGCCTAGGGATATCTCTAAAATTAATTCTCTATTAACTCTTACACAAACGAACATGTATGGCTCTACTTGCAAAAGATGATTCATCTTAAAAGGCTATAACTATGTGTTTGACTAAGGGACTCAACTTTCTAAAGAAGATGCATGAATCCAGACATATGAGACACGTCAAATCTAATCCCAATCTCAATAACTCCTGATATAACACAACACAAAACGTGAAATATGCAGAACAGAACAGTAGCTAGACTTTTCTCTTGTACATTTAAAACTCAGCAATGGCCTAGCACTTAGTCCTACAATGAAGTTGTGATTCAGAGGTAACAATAAGCAAACCTTCCATCTCAATTTCAGGCTTGAAATGGTGACATAGATAGGACTACGGACGATTCAAAACCATTAGCAACAAAGAGCACAGAGTATCAACTAATGCTTCTCGCCTGCTAATCTTAAAGTACGTTTCCTTCGTTGGAAAAAACAATTAAGTAAATTTGCACAACCACACCATCTTACAAGCACCCACAAAGCTAAAATAAGAGAGCAATACTAGTATCTTATTTTCAATTCATGAGGAATGCAACAGTAACAGCATCGAGTTCCACATTTTCATGTAAATAGATATCATACATTCTCATAGAATAAAAAAAAAAAAAAATCTAACTGGACAAAGCAGTAATACATATTAAGATAAACTAAGCGAAAGAATAGTGAAACAACTAATAAGTGGAACATTCAATCAGCAGATTAAAATAGCATAAATAGAGAAAGAGAACTATAGAGACGCATAGATGAAACCAAGAAGCAAAGAAACTAACCCAACTCTAGCCAAAAGAGGTCACTGTTAATCAAATATATTCGACTAGCCAAGAGAAGCAAAAGGCAGATTAGATAAAAGGAGTGATAGAACTATAGACACGGATATGTGAAACCAAGATGCAAACAAACTAACCTAACTGTAGCCATAAGAAAGTTTGGTCACTGTTAATCATCTATTCAACAAGCCAAAAGAAGCAAAAAGCAGATTACATAAATGGAGAGCTAGAAGTAATGTACAGGGACGCATATGTGAAACCAAGAAGCAAAGAAATCAACTCTAGCCAAAAGAAATTTTGGTCACTGTTAATCAAATCTATTCAACTAGCAAAAAGAAGCAAAACGCAGATTACATAAAAGGAGTGATAGAACTATAAACACGCATATGTGAAACCAAGAAGCAAACAGACTATAGCCACAAGAAACTTTATCCATTCTACTGGACTAGTCACTGTTAATTAAATCTACTAAATTTTAAGAGGTTGCTGCAAATCCAAAGATAAGCAACTCAATGAATCATAAGTAGTCACTGTTGATTAAATCAACTAAATCTTAAGTCCCAGTATCAGCAAATCAATACAAAGAGACGAAATAAATGTGCTATATAAATTGAATATAATTTAGTTTCATTCAAACACAGCCAGTATACAAGGGCGTAGAAGAACTAAAACTTACCCCAAGCAACAGTGCATTCCTCGCTGGTGGCGCTGGCCTGATTAGCTTGACATTCAATGCCTAACAAACGCAACAAGGAAGTAAGCTCAAATATCCATCCACGAAGTTAGAGATCAAGGGAGATCAAGATGATGATTCAGAACAACAGATTAAAAAGTATATCTCAAACTTACACAGATCCATGATGTGATTCCTGCAGATTGCGCAGTTGTCAACAACTATATCTGCAATCAAAACAAGAGCGAAATCAACAAAACCCTAAAGAAGAAGAAGTGCGATGTAGGAAGGACGATTGGCATAAAAGAAATCGGAAGAATTAGGGTTTCTTACCCCAAGCCCAGAGAGCGACGGCGCTCCACTTTTTAACTTCAAAGCGCTTCGGTTTCTTGGAAGAAGATGAAGGGGCGGCGCTGCTTGAGGCTTCACCGGCGGGAACCATAGTAATGTCTGAGTCGAGAGTCGCCATAGATTTCTGATCGGAGAGAAATTAGTTACAAACTCGAAACCCTAGAAAGGTAAGGAATCTAAATTGTTGAGGTCGGCCGCTCGATTTTAAAGATCACGCAAAAAAAAAACAAAAAAAAAGTCTCGATTAAGGGAAGAACTTTAGAAGGAAGAAAGAGAGAGAGATAATGGAACTATTTATAAGCGGGGCTTTGGGCTTCGGATCGGATTTGGAAAACTATGAGAAGGCCCAATTTTCCTATTTCTTGGTCAACTAATGGATTTAATGGATTTAAAAGTTTTAGAAAAATCAAATTTTATGATTTTAAAATCTATATTCAAATCATGTGTTATTGGTTTTATGATTTAAAATTTATATTCAAATCCTGTGTTACTAGTTTATGATTTTAAAATAATTGATTTGCATTTTCATGTATTTGGAAAGATTTTCATATTAAAAATACAAATATTCAAATCCGAGGTAAATACTAACTAAAATCAACATGTTAGATTTAAAAATCAATAATTTTTCTAAAAGTTTGTTGGATTTCTAAATCAACTAAATACATAAACCAATAACACCCCCAATGTTTTTACCAATTTCTTAAAACCAAATTGAAACTGATAGAAGTGTTACAATAATCTATCTTATTATACAAAGTTGGATGCGTCAAATTGGGTAATTAACATGATCGTGACACGTGTCAAGTTTATTGATTTAAATATTAACATGTGTCTGGTAAAATATTATTTTTAAAAAAAAGAAATTTATCGATTTAGATTTTGACATGGGTCCCGGTAAAATATTATTTTAAAAAAAAATCCACAAAAAAGGAAAAATTAAAAAAAAATTATTTGGTATCATATTGCGATTAGATTCAGTTTATGTTTCTCTATGTTTATTGATGGTTTTGTTTTTCTGTGTAACTGATCTGTGTGATAAGAATGAAGAATCATAATTGGCCATCCACCTTGATCAAACTCCTCATGTACACCTCAAATATAGAATCGATGAGGTAATTATAGTTTACACATCTTGATTTTCATGTTAAGTTCTAAGTTTTTACACATCTTGAGTTTGAGTTTTGATTTGATTAAAATCACTTTAATTTCATTGTCTATTTATTGTGTATTCCAACTTAGTTATTCAGCAGCAACACTTTAAGGTTCGTGTTTAGCTTTCGTCATTTGTATTATTTTTTAAAAGAAATTGTGTTCATGAATTATTGATGCAGTTAAGGTTTATAGTTTTGATTTTTGGGGTTTGCTGGCCAAGCGACTATTATTAGGGTTAATAACTTCTGAAAGGGGTTTAACATCCATCTTAGTTATTCAGCAGCAACACTTAAAGGTTCGTGTTTAGCTTTCGTCATTTGTATTATTTTTTAAAAGAATCGTGTTTATGAAAGATTGTGAAGTACGAATGGTGTGAGAGAGTTACACAACCCAATGTTTGTTAAAAATTATGATTCATTTGTTTTCTTTGCAATTATGGTGAATGACCATGGATGAATGAATCCACTTATGATATACCATTTATTAAGTATCTCGAAGTAATGTATTTGTGAAATTTTAAGAATTTTTTTTGAGCTGAACATATATGGAAATATTACAAAGTATGATCTGTGATAGTATTGCTGACCATGGTTGATGGTTTTATATGTACTACCGAAACTTTTCTTCATTTTTTCTTTCAGGATTTCATGGCAATGAACATCGTTAGGCCTAAAGAATTGGTCAGAGAGATTGGGGAGATAGTCAGAGGAAACGACATTGGTTTCTTATGGTAAAGCACATCATTTTGTTTTATTTTATTATCACTATTAGTTATATACAATTGTTGGCGATTGTTACTCTAAGTGTTTAAACAAAACTTATGAAGAAACAATGTATCACTCACTAGCACGAATATATATATATATATTTTTGCTTTGCATCTAACAACTAAATTTTTTTTTTTAAATAACTCAAAGATTAAGATGTTTCCAAAATTTCTTACTTGGCATTTAAATAAATATGCCAAAAGTAGGAACGTATTAAATCGAAACATATCTTATGATCTCAATAAAGTAGCCATTTAATATTTTTCAAGTTACTTGGATTCAGAGTTTCTCAATAAGTATAATTTTTTAATTTAAAATCAACATTACATAAAAAATGGAAAGATATATGATAGAGATGTTATTAAAAATATAGTTTTGAAGATATTCTTAAATAATAGTATAATTTTGGATTTAAAATTAGGAAATAGGTAAAAAAAAATTTATGATTATACTTAACAATCATAATTTTTTCTTTCTTTCTATTTGCCAATAAGAAGAAGATAAAGAAAAAAAAAGACAAAACTGATGAAGAATAAAAAGAACGAGAAGAAATTTGGAAAGATAAAAAGAAGAGAAAGCATAAAAAGACGATAAAAACAAGTTGGGAAAGACAAAGAAGAAGATTTTGACAAACACTAATAAAAACAAGAAAGTAAAAATATTAAGAAGACAAATGACAAAGACAATGATGAAGAAGAACAAGAAACACATGAGAAGCTGGTGAACATGAAGAAGAAAAACATGAAGAAAGCACAAATAAGTTAATACAATAATAAAAGATTTGAAAACTACATACCATCCTAAAAGTTTGAAAAAAATTATTATCTAATAGGGAGGTGCAAATAAAATTTATATGAATGATACAAATGTAGAAAGATACTTCATCTTTTCATAATATATAAGTTGTTTTGGGTAAAAACACAAAGATTAAAAAAATATCTTTTGTTTACCAAGTATTATTTAATAAATAAATTAAATATATTTCAACCAATCATTAAAAAATTGTAGAATGTAATTGGTTACACAGTATCCAATAAAAGTAAAAGTTGTATATAATGTTGCTTTTTCAGACTACGATTTATCACATCTGTCGGGAAAGGAATTCAAGAAGACATCAACGGGGATGGACCAATCAACAGCACCTTACAAAGTTAATTGACAAATCTATTCGTAACAGGATGTTGTCTCTCAACTACAAGTTCCCTCATAAGCATGAATGAATGATTGGTAGATGGTTTGCATTTGGATCAACATGATATCAGCTTAATACATTTTTACAAAGATTATCTCAACCTTGCTTGTAATAAACATTTTTATTTTTGATCAATAAATTTCACATTTCATCAAAACAAAAAAATGTTGTATATAAAAATAAAACAACTTATATTTTGAAACAAAAATATATTTGTGAAACAACTTCTAATATGAAACAAAGTGAGTATAAGATAAAACTTTTGAAAGATCCGATGGAGAAGCAAGGAGTTGTTCTGCACGATCATTGTAACTTCACAACAAAGCTATAACGGCCTTCCGTTGTTCATGATATCTCAATACTCTTCTTTGATTGTCACAAATACAAATCTCAATTTGCATATTAGCAACTGAACGATCAGTGCTCTGTATATTGTCAGAATTATCTGATTTTTAACAAAAAAAAGAAAAATATTATGAAAAGATACTATATAAGCAACTATTAACAAATGTTTTTTTAGTGTGCATATTAGCAACTGAACGATCAGTGCTCTGTATATTGTAGGAGTTACCCGATTTTTGACCCAACAAAAAAGAAAAATATATTGAAAGATACAATACAAACATCTATTAAAAAAAATACTCTTTTTAGTTTTCTAAAATGTCAAACAATTCTTCTTTTATTTCTATTTGTATACACATAGCATATAACTCAAACGTGTTAAGAAAACATAATATTAATTAAGATAAATTACTTATTTAATTGGATAAAAATTAATTGATTTATTATTATTTTATTTAACAAAATTGATAATCTTATAAACAAATACAATCACGAGAAAATGACAAGGCGGAATTGACGAAAATGACCTATTATTTGGTGTTGTTTGCAAAAGTAAACCCCCTATTGCATGTTTGGCAAAAGTAACCCATATGAGTAATGAAATTACAACTCCCTCCCTTATGAGCAAACAAAAAACGTTCTCCACAATGACGGTTTTAACCCGCGGAAGTCTGCTTACTCATAAGCAGACTTCTTTTGTAGACTTCTTTACTTATAAAGAAGTCTACTCCTTAATTATTTATTAAATTTTAATTATAAAAATCATAAAAAATAATTTGATAAAAAATTTGTATACATAAACTAAACCTATATATTTTACATCTTTAAAAAACAAAATTTCATACTAATTTTTCAATTTAAAGCAACAAAGACGAATTAGGGTAAAAACCAATACAACTTCTAAAGCAGACTTCGTGTTTAGACTTCTAAAGAATTCTACTACGTAATTATTTATTAAATTTCAATTATAAAAATCATAAAAAATAATTTGATAAAAATTTGGTATACATAAACAAAACATACACATTATGCATATATAAAAAATTTCATACAAATGAATCAATTTAAATCAACAAAGTCAAATTAGGTTAGAAACCAATACAACCCTATGAAGTCTGCTAAAGAAGTCTACTAAATAACTAAATTTTAAATTTTAATTATAAAAATTATAAAAAATATTTTGATAAAAAAATTATATGCATAAACAAAACATAGACAATTCGCATCTATATAAAATAAAATATATTGAAAATGAATCAATTTATAAGTTTCATGAGTATACGGTTCAAAAGGGTTAGGGTTTGAGGTTTAAAGTTTAGGGTATAAGAGAGTGATTGTTAGGGTAATGGGTAAAATTCTATATGAATTATAGTTTATGGTTCGGTTAACGATTTAGTGTTCATATATTTGTTATTTTAACCCTAAATTGTGAATATGCTAACAAAATTAATGTATCATATATAAATTTTAACCTAAAACATTCGATTTAGGGTTTAGGGTTAAGGAGACTTCATCGGAAGACTTCTTTTGTAGACTTCTTTAAGTTCAAATTAAACCTAGCGGGAAATCGAATTTTTTAACTAAATGGGCGGGAACAGGAAATGGAGATTTCTTCAGTAAACTTATTTTGTAGACTTCAAAAGAAGTCTACTTAACCGAAATTTTTAACTATTCTGGAAAATTTACCCTCATATATAAAGAGAGTTTAACCTGTTAAAAAGAAAATCTGTCTCTCTCTCAAAAACGGCGCCTCCCTCTACTCTCCCACCTCTCTCGCCGTGAATCTCCTCTCATTCCTCTCTCGCCGTCAATCTCATCTCGGTCTTCCTCTTGTTTTTGTGTTCATACTTTTCAGTCCGTGGAACTACTTTTCTTTGTATGTCTTCATCTCGTCTTAATCTTCTCGAAATTGATAATATCGAGATCTGAGTTTCAACATTTCCCTTTTCCTATGGTTGCAGATCTATGTCCATAGTAATAAGTTTTGAAAAAATTATTTTGTAATGCTTTATTGTTTAATTGTATACAGAAATGGGGCGATTCAGCTACAGTCAAGCTTCAAGTGATTCTACAAGGTTGTGGAGTAACGGAGAACCAGAAGTGAGCTCTACTCCGCGTCGATCTATAGATTTTGGAATTCGTAACAGATGCTACTGCGGTTTGCTTTCGGTGATGAAACAAATGGACAGTACAGACGAGTATCCGGGTAGGATGTTCTTTGGATGCAAAAATTATAAGGTAAGTAGACTGTTTTGATGCCTTTTTGTTATTTGATTTATTTAGATACGAAAACTAAATGTACGTTTTCTGTTGTTCTTGTATAGAATGGTCCCCACCATCTAGTCAAGTGGTGGGATGAGGCTATGATGGAGGAATTTCAAGAGCTACGATGTGCCCTGGACAACCAAGAAGACCGCATGCGTGTCCTCGACAACCAAGGAGACCGCACGCGTGTCCTCAAAAATTATGATGGCCATGCTCAAAATCGGATTGAGGCAGAGATAGCTCAACTAAAGGAGCTAATTTTGGAGAAGAACCGTTTCAGATGCCTCGAGCTGAGGAATGTGATGGTGCCTAGGTTTGATCATCTACCTTTGTGCTAGATTGAGTAGATCTTAGATTGTTGGATAATGTAAATGTTTTGTACCATATTCCAAAATCATGTGTATTATCAGACTTCATTATCAGACTTCGTTTGTATACTTCAACAGAAGTCTGAAATTCAAATTAAACCAGTGGGAATTGAATCATCTTAGGGTTTTGAATATTCTGAAATTCAAATTAAACCAGTGGGAATTGAATCATCTTAGGGTTTTGAATATTTTAATAAAAAATATTCGATATAGGGTTTAGGGTTAAGAAGACTTCTTCGAAAGATTTTGTAGACTTCAAAAAGAAGTCCGAAATTACTTTTAACCCTAGTGGGCAATCTAATATTTTAACTATCTGGAGACTTCTTCAGTAGACTTCGTTTGCAGACTTCAAGAATAAGTCTGAAATTCAAATTAACCCTAGCGGGCAATCTATTTTTTTTAACTATCTGGAGACTTCTTAAGTAGACTTCTTGTGCAGACTTCAAAAGAAGTCTACTTAACCCAAATATTTTACTGTTCTGAATAGTCTACCCTCGTATATAAAGAAAGTTGAACCTAATTGGGATAAATACAACATATGTTTCTCTTTCTAAATCTGCGCCTCCCTCTACCCTCCCTCTACCCTCCCTCCGCTCTCGCCGTGAATCTCCTCTCCTTCCTCTCTCGCCGTCAATCTCATCTCCGTCATCGCCGTTAGATCTACTTTCTCCGTCGCCGCCTCCTCTTCCCAGTCGTCACCGCTGGTAATCTCTGTTCCTCTCGCCGTGATCTCCTCTCCTTCCTCTCTCGCTGTTAATCTCATCTTCGTCTTCCTCTTGCTTTTGTGTTCATACTTTTAGTCCGTCGATCTACTTTCTTTGTCCGTCGCTACTCGGGGTAGTTTTTCTTCAACCTCTTTCTCTTTGTTTCCAAATTTTTTACCCTAGATATCATCACCGAATCTTTGATATTTATGATTTGGTTTTACAAATCTGACGGCCTTGCCTGTCTCTGCCGGATTTCAGTGATTTTCAGGTTATAATGTAGATTGCGTATCAGATTTCAGTCGCAGACAACTTTTTAACAACTTTTGTCGGTTTTGCTCGGACTTTTCTAATTTTCGCCCTTTGTTGAGCAGGATGGAGAAGGTCAAATTTCCAAAGAGATTATACACAATGGGAGATGATTCCCAACCGGAAAAAGCATAGGCTACTACATCAACGACTCGAAGCTGTTTCCTGCCTTGGAAGCAGTACTGGATTTAGAGGCATTTGAAAATTATCCGTGGGGAAGAGTGGCTTTCAAGAACCTCATAGAGTCTGTAAGGAAAGCGAATTTGACCAAGACATATTCGCTTACAGGGTTTGCTGAAGTGCTCCAAGTTTGGGCGTATTTTGCTATGCCGGAATTCAGAGGTGAATACGGAAATCCCTTTCCCAACAAACCCACTCTCCCGGTACTAGCTTACAGCGGTTGCCGAGGGCAAAAATACATCAAGGAGGCTATGTTGAAACAGGTATGGAGACTTCTTTTGACTTCTTTTATAATATTAAGACTTCGTGTGTAGACTTCGTGTGTAGACTTCTTTTCTTGTGTAGACTTCATTTGTAGACTTCGTTTCTAGTGTAGACTTCTTATGTAGACTACTTTTCCAGTGTAGACTTGTGTAGACTTCTTTTCTTGTGTATACTTCTTTCGCTTACAAATGCCCCAATTGTTTTGCAGACCAGTTTCAACCACTTCAATTTTCTGGAAATGGAGGATATGTTCCCAACTTGGGATGATGATATCGAGGATCCTCTGATCCAGAACATAGTCAAAGCCATGTTTGGGGAGTTTGGTGGAGTCACTTGGAAGTGGAAGTCATGATTGGCGGGTGAAAGGTGTTATGGTGTCTCTCATAGTGAAGTCAAAGGCCACATCCGACAAAAAAAGAAGCGTTGCATCGGACGATGAAACTCGGAAGAGGTCTTGTTCAGAGAATCCTTCCGTTGATGAGGAAGTATTCAAGAGTCTAGTCGAGACGATGAAGCAACATTTCGAGAAATGCTGCTCAGCATTGTCTAACGACATGAAGGCTGGTTGTGTCTCGTGTAATAAGAAGTTCAAACTCCTGACTGACAAGGTTGTGGCTGTGGAGCATACCATTGTAAAGATTAAGGATGCAAGGAATGAGGAGCAGGTCAAGTCGAACAATGGCACCCCTAAAGAGTATGCACCTTCTGGTCGGGTTAGTTCTGATCCCTCTCCCAAACCTAATAAAAAGACCTCTAAGACTTCTAAGACTGCTAAGCTGAATCCAGTCATTACTAGGGCAAGAACGAGGACTAAGAAGTAGACTGCTAAGCTGATTTCATGTTATTGTAGTTTCAGAACCTTTATTGTTTCTTTCTTGTTGGTGGGTGGTTTGTTGATGTTTTCCTTGTACCTTCTGAATTTTGTGATGTTTAGTTACGTCCTCATGAACCAAATAAAATTTATAAAGCCTTTTTTGTCATTTCTTTTCATTTATATATACAATGCGCAATTGCAGAAAAACAAGCAACTCCATGTCAGAGTGTGAATTGCGGAAACGATCCAAGTGTCGTATGTGTAGGGACTGTCAAACCATCAAAGAAAGATATGTAACTTCAGTTACAGAAACAGAAGTCTATGAAGAGGGCGGCACAAATTGTGGCCCGAGCTAAGACCGATAAGCTAAGGAGGCAAGCTTGTAGAAATAGCACCCCTATTGCTCCCATTCCTAACAAGGTAAAACAAGGCGGTGGATATGATCCTATTGCTCCCATTGACAAAGATAAGAGTAGGGCTCTGCTTGATTGGCTGAAAACCCTTCCGTAAGTCGTCACTATCGAAACCAATTCGTTAAAGTCTATATATTGAGAAGTACTTCTGTACATAGTCTGAATGTTATCTACTCGTTACGTCTCTGCAGTTATTGGCCGAAAAGGGACAATAAGAAGCTCGCATTAAACAAGTGGTGGTGGCTTTTGAGGACTCGATCACAGTGGCTGTTAGACACGGTATACTTCGTTTTCAGACTTATTTATTCTCTATTTCTCAATGTAGCACCTAGATGCCGTCATCAACCTCCTAAGATCTCGCATGAAGAAACATCCTGGATGGTTTAGGTGTGATCGTATTTGCTTGCTTGATTCTTTGTTGGGATTGATGTGGAGTAACAAGTACAAGGAGTTTGTTGACACAACACCGAATTTCGATGGCTCATGTAGAAATTGTCCCCAGGTGCATTTGATTATTACAACGGCGAGGTACCGGCTGAAACAAGAGTTTTTTTATATCTTGTTTCCAATTCCTTAAATTGCTCATATCATTGCAATACTTGAGATATCAATCCATCTTGGGAGTTTGATTCAATAAGAATACAAAGTTTGGTCTAAGCTAAGCTAAATTTGAAATTAAAGTGATAAGCAACAATTAAAAGCAAACAACTAGTTAAGAAAGACACTACAAGACTAATTATATGAGCTAAAGCCTTAATTATCACTAATCAAATACTAAACGAGCAACTAACTACTAATCAAGATTGTCAATTAACTAAAAACAAAACCTAGGGATGGAATCATTGATTTGGGAAACTAAATGGACAACCTTGCAATCATTTAAGCAACTAAACAAGCCATCTCTATGCTTAGAACACTAATTAAAGACTAATCCATGATGTGTGGCAATAATCCCTTCACTAATCACCCTAACGAACTAATGATGTTTTAGCATTAAAATGATTAGCAAGCATTAATCACAAGTCTAAATAGCATGATAAACACCCTAGGCAACTAATGATGTTTTATGCTAGGAATGTAAATCTCTTATAAAGTTGGTTCAAGCATTTCATCAAACACTTGGTGGGTGTATGAAATGCCTATGATCAAAAATAGCAAAGATTAGCTATTTGGCATTAGAAACTACTTTATAAGAAGAGAGATGAAACAATCTATCCTAGATTGCAAGATTGAACCATTAGAAAACCCTAAATCTAACCCATCCCCAAGTTCCTAAAGAACTACTCACTAATCATAATTAAGCCCATCAAATCAAAGATAAGTGACAAACTAAACATGATTAGAGAAATGAAAATAAGAAATCTAAGAGAGATATTGCATTAAACTTAAAGATCCAAAGCAAATACAAGGTTTTTCTCCCAAAGAAGATAAAAGTTTTTGACAAGACAATAGAGAAGAAAAGTTATCATAAAAATTAGGTCTAAAGAGTATTTATAGGAGGGACCCATAAAAGTGACAAAAAGAAGTCGTCTGGGTTTGGTTCGACCAGTTCGTCGAACAAGGTCGTTGAACTGAACCCCTGGTGCAGTGGTTCGACGTCTTGGTCGAACTGTTTGCTCGAACCAACCCCCTGGTCTCTTGGCTTCTTCTTCTTGGCTTCTGGGTTTGGTTCGACGTCTTTTATCGAAATATCTGGTCGAACTGACGCTCTGGAAGTTTGGTTCGACCTCCTGCTCGAACCAACTCGTCGAACTGATGTCCTGGAAGTTTGGTTCGACCTCCTGCTCGAACCAACTGGTCGAACTGACGCCCTGAAATGTAGATTCGACGTCTTGCTCGAACTAACATGTCGAACCAGCGCGAGAAGTCTTCTACTCCATCCTCTTGGTGACTTCTTGCTCCTTCAAGTGCTATGCCATCCTTCTCCAACTCCATTCATGCCTCCATAGCATCCATATCACCTGATCAAGAGTCCAAATGCAACAAAATATGCAAAGAATATGCAAAGACACCTAGAACTCTATATGATCAAAATGCAATACAATGATGCTAAATTAGGTTCCTAAATGATAAGAAACTTACACTAAATGGAAGGAAATAAGATGCAAAATATAGACATATCAACTCCCCCAAACTTGCCTTTTGCTTGACCCCAAGCAAATGAAACACAAGCTAAGGAGAGAGGTTTGAAGGTGGGAGCTCAATATCCAAGATAGTTAACAATAATAATCAACTCAATATCCTAGTTCTTAATTCTAGAATGCATGTGAATACTTCCTACTCCAAAAGAGTTAGCCATGCCCATCTCAACATTCAAATGCACTAAAATTTTAATCTGGATAAGTCTCCCTATCAAACCAACTCTTTAACATTCATTAAGTTCAAAACCATGAATCATGACATTGCAAGGCTAGTGAATTCAATTGGTTTAGGGACTGGATTTTGAGATAAAAATGGTCTCAATTCATCCGGTTTTGCATTTAAGTAAGGGTAACACTCAAAAAGATTGAACCATATGCATAATGATAAAGGTAAGAAACAAGTGATGCATACAAGGATAGACTATCATCTACCCGAAATACTATCAATGATCCTACACCCCTCTCATTCATTTTTTTTAGCTCACTCAACCCTCTAGAATCTACCCTTATATCAAAGCTTTTTGTGCCTTGCCCCAAACCGTGAATCACAAACATTTTCTTTTCTTTTTAAGCTCTTAGGGGGAAACTTCTTCAACCTATTGCTCATAGCGAATGGTGTAACCTCTAACTTCCTTACTTAGCTCTTTTTTTCTTTTTTTCTAGGTAGCCTTTCTTTTCTTTGGCCTCTTTTTGGCTCTTTTGATTTTTCTTTTCTTCTTATTCCGAGACTACCTAGCATTTTCGACCTTGAGCTATATCTTTTTAACCATGCGATTCACCATTTCAAACTATGCTTCCCCTTAATTTTCTCCAAACCCTTATTCAACATCTCCTTCTTCCCAATCTTTCCACAACTCAACAAGCATTACCACAACCAATCAAACCCCCAAAACCTAAGCCTAAAGCTAACCTCAAAATGCAAGGTTAGAATCTACATGAAAGTCTATACTTGTCGTCTCAAACCTAACACTTTATGCTAAGTTCAATCGAAATAAAGGCCTCACAAGTAGTCACACAAAAACAATTGGCTTCAAAGGAGGTAAGGTTTGGTAGGAGTTCTACTTGAGCTAGCAAGAGGGTGGCAAAGTGAGTAAGAAAGCTCAAGTATTTTCAATCCATGAATTCACTTTCAATGCAAGCATGATAATTAAATGTCCAAATTCGGTTCAAGTGAGTAGAGTTGGCTATCAAATTCAAGACCCTATTTCGACCAAAATCTAGTGACAAATGAGGTGGTCCAAGCATGGTTCTTCCTTACTTTCAATTTCATTCACAAGCATTAAAGAACTACTAACTAGGGTATTGAATTGATTACAAGAGTTAAAAATCTACAAGGATAGGCTCATCATTGCTCCCAATGCATATGCAAACAACCTAAATGAGAAAAATTCTAGACTCAATCCTAAAATGTTAACAAGTGCAAATGCAAACTGAATGATTTTTTTTTTTTGAAATTTTCGAAATTTTTTTATTTTTTTGGTTTTTCTATGCCTTAGATGAGACTCAAATATGCATGCTAAAGAAAAATAAGATCACAAAACACAAAGTCAAATACCATACTCCCCCAAACTTAAATTACACAGTCTCTTGTGTAATCCAAGCTTGGAGAAGATTTCAAAATGCAAAAATAAAAATAAAAACTAAGTGGTATTTACAATGGTTTTAGAGTGGTACCTTGATCAAAAACGCATGGAGGAGGAGGAGTATGAATCCATGGAGTATGATGGATTGCTTGATTGAGGAGTGGGGGATCGCATGACTCTCTTCCCACGCCTCCTTGTCTCATAGGAGGAGGGGCGTGGCTCATCTTCATGGCTTTGTGCACTTGGGGTTCCTTGAAAAGAGTGGCGTCTCTCTACCATATGGTTGTCCCCTTCTTGATCCTCATGCTGCTCTTCTTGATGTCTTGAGGAGGGAGCCTTTTCACCCTTGGTCGTGAGGTCCTTGATTTGCCTCTTCATCTCCTTGACAGTCTTCACAAGCTTCCTAATGGTCTTATCTTGCCATCTGTTCCATCTTTGGAGAAGCTTGATGTGTTGGTGAGCTTGTCTAGAAGGCTCTCCTTGGTTAGCTCCTTCATAAGGCTCAAAGTTGTACCTATCACTACCATAGACCGGAGGAGCTTGATAAGGCTCGTGGTAGTCGTCCCAAGAGCATACCGGGAAAGTCTTTATGTCGCCTAGATGCTCGTCGGATGGAGTGAAAGAGGCATTGGACCTTTCCCTAAAGCTTGTGAGGTGAATGCAAGGGAGTCGGATTGTAGCCTCCTTGAGCCTTGCCACATTGAACTTGTACGTGAAGCCACTTCCTTCCTTAACCAAAAACTGAACCCTACGGAGATAGGCGGAGTCTAAGTACTGCTTCCCGGCCGAGGGGTGGCCCAAGTTGACGCCAACCTCCTCAAGTATAGGCGTGATCATACCCCCAATGGCGATTTGGTGTGAGCGATCTTTCTTGGCTGTCGCTAGACCATAGTAACTAGCGGCATGAGCTACCCAAATCTGCACCATACCATTTCCCGTAGCATCTCCTCTCATTTCCGAGTTGTCATCAAAGAAACGGATGATGTTCTTGAGCCCAACATCAAGCATTTCGCACTCTTTGGTAGTTACAACCACTGTCTCTTTCTTAGCGAAGAAAGTGTGGGCTAGCACCTTGTGAGCATAGCGAATCGCGGGATAACAGATCATCTTGCTCTTAACTCTACAGGTTTTGTAACTCCCATTACCAACCATCTTCTAAAGCTTTTCCAACTCCACCTTTCTAACATCCAAGCGTGAGCCCGCACCGGTCCCCTCATCAAAGCCAAGCACCTTACTTAGCTTCTTGAAGCCCATCTTGTAAGATTTGTTGCGAACCCGGAATTGGATGAAACCGAGGCCATCCCTTTCTCCATTAATCTCCCCCGAACTCGAAGTCGTCACCTTCAAAGTAGAGAGGAATTGACATGTCTCCTCTTGGTAGCTTGGGTATGATTGGTTGAACCACCTCTCACACCCCAAATTCTGGAAAATCGCAGTCACATCCTCCAAGAGACCCAACTCCTCTAGCAACTCGTGATCCGGGTATGTGGTTCCCTTGAAAGGGATCTCCATAAGGGCCTTGTACACATCCGAGGGTGTTAGAGGCTCGGTCTTAGCTTTCTCGGCTCGCCTTTCCTTGGCCTTCTCCCTACTAATGTCTCTCTTTTGAGACAACTTCCTTATGACCGGGGGACTCTCCTCGGGATCTTCTTCTCCCACCTCAACTGGCCGCTTGCCATGTTCCTTGCTAGCTTCACTCCTTGTTCTTCCCATATTACCTACAAAATTCGAATTCTTGAAAAAAAATGAGTACAAGGTGAGCTTTAACCCTTGAAAGTAACAAACATGTAATCATAAGACTCCATGAAGGTTCTAATAAGTAAAATTTCATGGCAATGAATTAATAGCAAGAATTAATATTATTTATCACCTCAATTATCATCCAAAGAAATCAACAAGCAATTTTTCAAATTAAGCATCCTCTAATTGGCAACAAGTTAAAATTCAAGAGGATTCTAGCCTAATTACTTATGCAACATGGGAAAACAAGATTAAAGAAACCAATTTTGAAAATTTGAACATCAATTAGGCATAAACATGAATTTTCGCACCCCTTGAAAATCCTATAGAAAAAGTGTTCAAAAATCAAAATTTTCCCATGTAATTCCTTGGAAATCTTCACCAATCATCACCCATAGCAATATTCAACTATACCCAACTCAATCAATCCATTCAAAGTCTACTTATCAATCCCAATCTACAATTCATTCTCAAGGAGAAGTCAAAGATTAAAAGAGAGGATGAGAAGACAAACCTTGGTTCCACGCAAGTGCAAGGCCGAAGTCAACTAAAGAATCAAGATTAGCACAAAATTTCGAAATTATAACACTTGAAATCAAAGGATTTGATGAAGAATTGAGAGAGAAAAGTGAAAAATCAAGTTCTTATCCTTGGTGAATGATAGCAAATCGTGAATGAGTGAGAGATGTGGGGAAGAAGAAGTTTTTTATCTCCTAAAATCGGTTCAATCTAAGTGAGGGAGTCAACATTAAACCGGTCAAAGGAAGGAGGAAAAGTCAAGCAAACCTGTTTTTAGGCGTGGTTCGACGAGTTGGTCGAACAAAGTGGTCGAACTGAACCCCTGCCAATGTGGTTCGACGTGTTCGTCAAACTGTTTGCTCGAACCATGGCCCTGGAATGTAGGTTCGACGACTTCGTCGAACAGTTTGGTCGAACTGAACCCCTGGATGTTCGGTTCGACGACTTCATCGAACCAACAGCTCGAACCAAACCCCTGGAAGAGCAGTTCGACGTACTCATCGAACTAGTTGCTTGAACCACCTTTAAAAATTTCTTCCTCACCTTTTCTTCAAGTCAAAGTCCTCCATACTCAAACTAAAACTTTCAAAAACTCAAAGAAACAAAATCATAGGACTAAATCAAGAATATATACAAGAATAACCATTGGAATGCCTCCCAAGAGCGCTTGTTTAACGTCATTAGCTCGACTTTTCAAACCTTTTTAGGCAAGAGTGGGATCTTGAAGAGAACATGAACTTGCCTCTTCCTTAGACTCATTCACCAAGTATGGCTTGACCCTATGGCCATTGACTGTGAAACTCTCCCCATTCTTCCCAATCAAGGTGATGGCTCCATAAGTCAACACTTCTTGAATCTCAAAAGGGCCTCCCCACCTTGACTTGAGCTTACCCGGGAATAACTTCAATCTTGAATTGTAGAGAAGAACTTTGTCACCAACACTCAACTCCTTCTTCACAATCCTCTTGTCATGGAAAGCCTTGGTTCTCTCCTTGTAGATCCTTGAGCTTTCATAAGAATCAAGCCTAATCTCCTCAAGCTCTTGGAGTTGAATCAATTTCTTTTTTTGGGCTGTCTTTATGTTGTAGTTGAGAAGCTTCACAGCCCACAAAGCCTTGTGTTCAATCTCCACTGGTAAATGGCAAGCTTTCCCATACACAAGGTTGAAAGGAGACCTTCCAATTGGTGTTTTGAAAGCTGTTCTATAAGCCCACAAAGCATCATCAAGCTTGATTGTCCAATCCTTTCTTGTTATACCCACAGTTTTCTCTAGAATAGCCTTGATCTCACGGTTTGAGACTTCCACTTGACCACTAGTTTGAGGATGGTAAGGAGTGGCTACCTTATGCTTGACACCATGCTTGCTCAGTAACCCTTCAAAGACCTTGTTGATGAAATGGCTTCCCCCATCACTAATCACAACTCTTGGTACACCAAACCTTGGGAAGATTATACTCTTGAACATATTCACCACAACCTTGGAGTCATTAGTAGGACTTGCAATGGCTTCCACCCACTTGGAGACATAATCAACAGCTACCAAGATGTACTTGTTTCCATAAGAAGATGGGAAGGGTCCCATGAAGTCTATGCCCCATACATCAAACAACTCCACTTCTAAGATTGGGTTTTGGGGCATCTCATCTCTCTTGCTTATGTTCCCATTTCTTTGACAAGGTTCACACCTCTTGATGAAGTCATGAGTATCCTTGAACAATGTAGGCCAGTAAAATCCACTTTGAAGAACCTTTGTAGCTGTCTTGAATGTGGCGAAATGACCTGCATACTTAGACCCATGGCAATGAAAAATCACACTCTCAACCTCTTCTTGTGCCAAACACCTTCTATAGATCCCATCATTACATCTTTTGTACAGATAAGGCTCATCCCAATAGAAGTGTGACACATCTCTCATAAACTTCTTCTTGTGATAGGTGTTGAGATGAGTGGGTTCTTCTTCGCACACCAAGTAATTAACAATGTCAGCATACCAAGGCAAAGCTTTGTCCTCTAGACCTTGAATCTCTTCAAGCTTCCTTCCAACTCCATGTGCACTAGCAATGCTCTTGATCATCATAATTTGCTCCTCCGGTAGGGAATCATTGATTGGCAAAGCATCCTCAATCCTCATCCTTGACAAATTATCAGCTACACCATTTTCCACACCTTTCTTGTCAACTATCTCCATATCAAACTCTTGAAGAAGCAAGATCCATCTAAGGAGCCTTGGCTTAGTCTCCTTCTTTGCATAGATGTGGCGCAATGCAGCATGATCCGTGTAGATTATCACCTTTGAACCCACCAAATAAGATCTGAATTTCTCAAAAGCAAACACTACCGCCAAGAGTTCCTTTTCCGTTGTTGCATACTTGGTTTGAGCATCATCAAGTGTCCTACTAGCATAGTAGATCCCATGTAGCTTCTTCTCTTTCCTTTGTCCAAGAACAGCTCCAACCGCATTGTCACTAGCATCCGCCATAATCTCAAATGGTAGACTCCAATCCGGTACTTGCACAATGGGGGCACTCACAAGGGCTTTCTTGATTGTCTCAAAGGCTTACAAGCACCCCTCATCAAACTGAAATTCCACCTCCTTACAAAGGAGTCTTGTCAAAGGCCTAACAATCTTGGAGAAATCCTTGATGAATCTCCTATAGAACCCCGCATGCTCAAGGAAACTCCTTATGCCTTTCACATTGGTTGGTGGCGCCATCTTGACCATAACATCTATCTTGGCTTTGTCCAATTCTATACCATCTTCAGAAATCTTATGACCCAACACAATCCCTTGGTTGACCATGAAGTGGCACTTCTCCCAATTAAGAACCAAGTGAGACTCTTCACATCTTTGTAGAACCCTGCAAAGATTAGAAAGACATGCAGAAAAAGAGGCACCATACACAGAAAAGTCATCCATAAAAACTTCTACCATTTCCTCAATAAGATCAGAGAAGATACTCATCATGCACCTTTTAAAGGTAGCTGGAGCATTACATAACCCAAATGGCATCCTTCGATATGCAAAGGTACCATAAGGGCATGTGAAAGTGGTCTTCTCTTGATCATTAGGATCATTGGGTATTTGAAAGAACCCACTATATCCATCAAGAAAACAATAGAAAGGATGGTTAGCCAATCTCTCAAGCATTTGGTCAATAAAAGGAAGGGGAAAATGATCTTTTCTATTAGAAGCATTAAGTTTTCGGTAATCAATGCACATTCTATGGCCGGTGATAATTCTAGTTGGTATCAATTCATCTTTTTCATTCTTAATCACTGTGATTCCACCCTTCTTAGGGACAACATGCACCGGGGAGACCCAAGTGCTGTCATTAATAGGATAGATCACATTAGCTTCTAAAAGTTTCAAGATTTCCTTCTTCATTACTTCCTTAAGGTTTGGGTTTAATCTTCTTTGGTGTTCAATTGAGGAAGCATTTTCATTTTCAAGGTGAATCCTATGAGTACAAAGTATAGGAGATATGCCCTTGATATCACTCAAAGAGTAACCAATAGCTCTCCTATACTTTCTCAACTCATTAAGGAGAGAGTTGAGCTCATCATCACTTAAGTTTTCTACGGGGTAAGAAGAGTTAGGGCCTAAGAAAGCATACCTTAGATCAATGGGAAGTGGCTTGAGTTCCACCTTTGGAGCTTTGAGTTCACTCCAATCCTCATCAAGGTCTCTTGCCAATTCGCCATCTTCAAGTGCCTCTAGCCTTTCCTCTTGTCCTTGACTTGAAATCTCAACCCTCATGGACCCTTTGTCTTGGTCAAATTCCACTTCACTCTCACATGGAGCTACCAATCTTGTAAAGCTATCCTCCCCATCTAGTGCCTTGCGTGAATCAAGCATGAGCATGTATGCTTGGGTCTCCTCATGCAAGTACCCATTCTCTCCATGTGGTTTGGTGAGAGCCACACCAAGATGGTCTACTTGAGCTAGTTCTTCTAGTAACTCATCGGCTAACTCATCCATAGTTTCAATGTAGAATGCTTGACCATCAATGGTTGGCTTCCTCAAGGTCTCCTTTATGTCAAACTTCAACTCAACCCCTTTCCCTAGATGCAAACTAATCTTCCCATGCTTCACATCAATGATTGCACCAGCTGTAGCTAGGAAAGGTCTTCCCAAAATCAAAGGATCATTTGGCTCCTCATCCATCTTAAGTACCATGAAATCCGTGGGAATGATGAAGTTGCTAACCTTGAGGGGCAAATCCTCTAGAACTCCAATAGGCATCCTCATACTCCTATCCGCAAGTATTAGAGAGATTCCACACTCTTTTTACTTGGTGAAGCCAAGCTTCTTAGCTATTGAATAGGGCATGAGGTTGATGCTAGCTCCAAGATCACACAAGCAATTTTCAAATCCAAGGGGACCTAGGGCGCATGGTATAGTGAAAGAACCGGGGTCTCCAAGCTTCTTTGGTATCACATTGCTTTGAATAATTGCACTACACTCTTGAGAAAGCAACATAACTCCTTGGATATCCCTTGCTCTTTGTGCCACGGTATCCTTCAAGAACTTAGCATATTGTGGAATCATCATAAAAGCATCTACCAAAGGCATCTTGAGCTCAATGTATTTGATTTGCTTGTCAAACATAGCCTTGTATTTCTCCACCAATTGTTTCTTAAACCTCCCGGGGAAGGGAAGCTTAGGCTTGTAAGGTGGAGGAATATAGGTGGACTCCTTTTGTTGCACATCCTCTTTTGGCTTCTCCTTTACCACTTCTTTGCTTCTCTTTGCAATATACACATCATCAAAAGTTATAGCATCTTGAGCTTTTTTAAAGCTATCCTCCCCATCTTGAATTTCAATGTCCTCATTGATCAAAGGACTTGTCCTTGGAGGCAACTCCTTTCCACTTCTCAAAGTAATAACGTTGATGTATTCCTTGGGGTTTGCCTCACATTTTCCCGGTAAAGTGCCTTGAGAATTGGAGCTAGAAGCCTTGCCTTTCTCAAGTTGCTTGAACTTTTGTTGAAGACCTCCTATTTGAGTAGCAAGTTCATTAAGTGAAGAATCCATCCTTGTGTTAATTTCAGCAATCTTCTTTCCCATATTAGCATCACTATTGGCTTGACCTTGAAGTATTTGTTGAAGCATAAGCTGAACATTGTCTTGTGGAGGACCTTGTGAAGTTTGATTAAAACCCGGTGGAGCATTGCCTTGGTTAAACTTTTGCCCACCAAAGTTGCCTTGGTTTCCTCCTTGGTAGTTAGGCCTTGGTGCATAACCCTTTTGTTGATTGTTGTAAGGCACAAAAGGTTTGTTTTGAGTAGCTTGTGGAGGATAGACTTGATCTCCGGGGTTGGCTACATTAGTACTTCTATAAGAGAGGTTGTTATTCCCCTTATAGTTGTTGTTTGAGTAGTTGTTGTAGCCCCCTTGGCCACCCACGAAATTTACCACCTCTTGACCCTCTTGATACTCAACTTGATCCTCACAATCCTCTTGGTTCTCTTCAACAAAATGTACATGCCTTTGATTGGAAGACATAAGCTTGTCCATCTTGTCATGTAGAGATTTTATCTCTTTCTTTGTAGACTCATACTCACTTCCCCTTGGAGCTCTATCAGAGTCTTCATTGTAATTACCATCACTCAAGGCAAGATTCTCAACAAGCTCCAAACCATCTTCTACTTCTTTGCCTAAGAAGTTCCCATTACTTGCGGTATCAAGAAGCATTCTAATCTTTGGAAGGACACCTCTATAGATGGTGCTTAGGAGAGACTCTTGTGTGAAGCCATGATGAGGGCATTGCATAGTGTAGCCCTTGAATCTTTCCCATGCTTCATTGAAAGACTCATTGTTCTTTTGAGTGAAGCTAGAGATCTCATTCCTCAACTTGGCTGTCCTTGAGTTGGAGAAGAACTTAGATAGGAAAGCTTTCTTGCATTCATCCCAAGAGGTGATTGTACCTTGAGGCAAGTTTTTCTCCCATTGTCTTGCTCTATCCCCAAGAGAGAAGGGAAAGAGTCTTAGCTTGAAAGCATCCTCACTCACACCATTCATCTTGAACAACCCACAAACTCTATCAAAGTTATCCAAGTGATCAAGGGGATCTTCCATAGGCAAACCATGGAATTTGTCTTGTTGAACCATGGAGATGAAAGCTGGCTTCACTTCAAAGGTGTTGTTGTGAACCGGTGGAGGTTGAATACCATATCTATTTTGGTGAATATTTGGAGCATCACCAGCCCCTATGGTTCTCCCTTGTCTAGGCGCATGCAAGTTGTTTCCATTGCCCCTTGGAGCTTGCTCATTTCCATTATGAGCTTGGTTGGCATGCGCCACTGGTGGAGGGTGTTGAACTCTTTGTTGTTCTTCCATTCTCAACCTTTCTAACCTTGCAGCTTCCCTTCTTGCAATCTTAGCAACCCTTACCAACTGATCAATCTCTTGAAAGCCTTGGAAGTTGTTGTCTCCTTGTGATCTTAGGTGCATCCAAGGGAAACTGAAATCTAGAAAATGAAATGGTCAATAAACACAAAAGTATTACTTAGTCTCAAACTAAACTCAAATCTTAATGATCAAAGAATCCCAATATGGCAACGACGCCAAATTGAAACAAGACTTTTTAGTCTTGTAAGCAATTCCTCAATTGCTCATATCAATGCAATATTTGAGATATCAATCCATTTTGGGAGATGATTCAATAAGAATGCAGAGCTTGGTTTAAGCTTAGCTAAATTGAAAGATTTAAGGTGACAAGTAACAATTAAAAACAAGACACAAGCTAAGAAAGATACTACAAGTTCAATTATATGAAACTAAGCCTTAATTTCAACTAATCAAGTACTAATGACGCAATTAACTACTAATCAAGATTGATAAAATACTAAAAACGAAACCTAGGGATGGAATCATTGATTTGGGAAACTAAATGGACAATCTTGCAATCACTTAAGCAACTAATCAAGCCATATCTATGCCTAGAACACTAATTAAAGACTAATCCATGATGTGTGGCAATAATCCCTTTACTAATTACCCTAATTAACTAATGATGTTTTAGCATTAAAATGATTAGCAAGCATTAATCACAAATCTAAATAGCATGACAAACACCCTAGACAACTAATGATGTTTTAGGCTAGGAATGTAAATCTCTTATAAAGTTGGTTCAAGCATTTCATCAAACACTTGGTGGGTGTATGAAATGCCTATGATCCAAAATAGCAAAGATTAGCTATTTGGCATTAGAAACTACTTTATAAGAAGAGAGATGAAAGAATCTATCATAGATTGCAAGATTGAACCATTACTTATCCCTAAATCTAACCCATCCCCAAGTTCCTAAAGAACTACTCACTAATCATAATTAAGCCTATCAAATCAAAGATAAGTGACAAGCTAAACATGATTAGAGAAATAAAAATAAGAAATCTAAGAGAGATATTGCATTAAACTTAAAGATCCAAAGCAAATACAAGGTTTTTCTCCCAAAGAAGATAAAAGTTTTTGACAAGACAATAGAGAATAAAAGTTATCATAAAAATTAGGTCTAAAGAGTATTTAGAGGAGGAACCCATAAAAGTGACAAAAAGAAGTCGTCTGGGTTTGGTTCGACCAGTTCGTCGAACAAGGTCGTCGAACTGAACCCCTGGTGCAGTGGTTCGACGGCTTGGTCGAACTGTTTGCTCGAACCAACCCCCTGGTCTCTTGGCTTCTTCTTCTTGGCTTCTGGGTTTGGTTCGACGTCTTTGATCGAACTGTCTGGTCGAACTGACGCTCTGGAAGTTTGGTTCGACCTCCTGCTCGAACCAACTCGTCGAACTGACGTCCTGGAAGTTTGGTTCGACCTCTTGCTCGAACCAACTGGTCGAACTGACGCCCTGGAATGTAGGTTCGACGTCTTGCTCGAACTAACACGTCGAACCAGCGCGAGAAGTCTTCTGCTCCATCCTCTTGGTGACTTCTTGCTCCTTCAAGTGCTATGCCATCCTTCTCCAACTCCATTCATGCCTCCATAGCATCCATATCACCTGATCAAGAGTCCAAATGCAACAAAATATGCAAAGACACCTAGAACTCTATATGATCAAAATGCAATACAATGATGCTAAATTAGGTTCCTAAATGATAAGAAACTTACACTAAATGGAAGGAAATAAGATGCAAAATATAGACATATCACCGACTTACTGCAAAACGGACAAGCCATGGGTTCTCGAGATTGATGACCTATACATGCCCTTGAATGTAAAAGGGGATCATTGGGTTGCTCTGTGGATATCATTACCGAAGAGACACAGTGATATTTGGGACAGCCTTCGATTTCATTCTAATGAAGAAGAAATAACCAAAGCAGTGGAGCCTGTTGCTGTCATGGTGCATTATCTGCTCCGGGAAGTGGCCTCCAGAGATGATAAAGATAAGTTTCTTTTTGACACTTTCATGCATACACAGGTAGAGGGAGTGCCACAACAAGGTCCCGGTGGTGATTGTGGTGTGTTTTGCCTCAAGTTCATTGAATTTCATGCACTTGGACCGCCATTTCCCTCGACAATGTGTGATGACAAGATAAAAGTTGTCACAGAGAACCTGGCTTGTGATATATTTCATGAGATCGAATGTCGTGGGCCTACTAATCGCGACCGGAAGGATTTGGACATCTACGAAGGTTTATGATGTTTGTTTTTGATAATTTTAACTTTCTAATTATGGTATTTTGTAAGAAAGTGATATGGTGGGTAAAGTTTTTTTTGTAACCCACCAATTAACTTTGTTTTAGATGTAACCCGTCAGTTAACATTACATGTTCGGTAATATAAGTATTCAGAGTAGACTTCTTTCTCATACTTCATTTTCATACTTCTTGAGCAGACTTCTTTTACAGACTTCTTAAATAGATAAAAAACAACAACAACACATATAATCTACCATATTACAAGGCTCTCTCAGTATTCGGAGTAGACTTCTTGAGTAGACTTCTTTTACAGACTTCTAGAATAGACTTCTTAAATAGATAAAACACAACAACAACACAGGTTCTCTACCATATTACAAGGCTTAACATCATTATTCGGAGTAGACTTCTTAAACAGACTTTTTGTTCAGACTTCTTTAATAGACTTCCTAAATAGACCACAAACAAGGTAAGTCCAATGTTGAGTTTAACTTACACAATGGGGTCGAGTATGTCCATGTTGCTTGCACTTTGAACAACTGTATTTCTTGTGCATCTTTCTCGGTCTGGTGCCTCTGTTCCTTGACATTTCTAGCCAAGTTTTCCACCTAGACTTTTCCTTTCTCCCCGGAGCAATCTTCACGATCGGAAGACCACATGGTTCCTTCTTGATGTCGTATTCATTAGAAATTGGGGGGTAAACGTGATGCAAATATGTCGCATATAACGTCTCCTTCGAGTAAGTTGGACACACGAATGTCGACATTAACATATCGGCTTCTGTTACCGCTGCAATGACATGTGAGCAAGGAATTTTTTCAACATCGAAAACACCACACGAACACTTTCTTTGTTCTAAATTGACAATACAATCCAGTGGTCCACCCTTCACGAAGAAACGCCATCCATCTATGCGTTCTACCTTCATCATTCCCGCATAATGTTCTCGAATTGCCAATATATATTCTACTCCCCGGGTATGCCTAGTTGTGAGACCTAGAGCACCCTTAGGCCTTTTATTATACCATCTCCCGAGCTTCTCTCTAATAAACTCCAACAGAAATGTGATGGGAAATCCTTTCGCTTGTTTAACCGCCGAGTTGATCGATTCTGTGATGTTGCTCGTCTTTATGTTGTATCTATTTCCCATCAAATGAACTCGTGACCATAACCTCGGGTCCGCTTCCTCCAAGTATGTTGCTAGAGCGGGGTTTACATTTCAGAGTGCGTCCATGTATCGATTATAATCGTAAGGTGTATGCGCGTAGGCAGCGCCTTTGACCAAGTACATGAGTTGCTTTCCGTGAAACCGCGTCACTATGTTTTGCTGTAGATGATAGTAACATATACCTCGTGTTGCCCAAGGTATCACATTGTTACATGCGTTAGCAATGGAGTCATGCCGGTCAGAAACTATGACCATCGGAAATTCGTCTGAAAAATATCTACTCAATTTGGTGAAAAACCAATTCCATGAAGCATGACACTCAGAATCTACAACTGCAAAAGCCAACGGAAATATCTTAAAGTTACCGTTCTGTCCGGCTGCCCCTAGCAAAACACCTCTGTACTTCCCATTTAGATGAGTCCCATCCACCACAATTACTCGCCTCAAGTACTGAAAAGCAGCTATGGAAGCTCCAAATGAAATAAATACATATTTAAATCGATTCATCTCATCGCATACAAGGTCCGTCACACTTCCCGGATTGGCTCTCTCAATTTGGCGCAAATAAGAAGGCATATTCTCATATCCATCTTCTGTTGTTCCCCTTACCGATTGTTGGGCATATATCAAAGCTCTACAAGAAGTGGTGTAATCGAGGTTTAGACCGAACATCACCTTCATAGAATCTTTGATATGCTTTGGCACAATTCCATCGATTATGCCAACACGTTCGATAAACAAAGCTCCAACGTACTTAGGTGTACAACGTCTACGGTGAGCTGATCGGTCTGACACAGAACAAGTATGAACCTTCAAATATTTTGTCACCCAGAATGTGTTTGTTTCGTTTTTCACACTCGCTCTAAGCTTCCATGCGCATCCATTGACATAACATATTGCAACAAACAAAGTCTTCTTAGACTTATATACTTTAAACGCAAATCTTCCCATCAACGCCGTCGATCGCAACTGTGATAGAAGCTTCTCCTTGCTAGGAAAACTGTTATTGACAAAGATACTAGAGGACCAAAGTTCTACTTCACCACCATAATACGCCTTGAAACCCTCAACCTCGTCCTCATCTTTCACTTTCCCGTACTCACTGTAATCCACATCCGAGTCATCGGCCTCATCTTTTGCTTTCACATTCACATTCACATCATCATCGTTCAGAGTATCATCCCCATAATCATCAGCGTCTTCATCCCCATAATCATCAGCGTCTTCATCCCAATCTTCTTCAGCATCATCATAACAGTCATCCGCCTGTCCACTCACATCATCATTCCCATGGTCTATTATCCTACTCGAAACGCAAAGGTGTACACCATGCATCCTACTCAACTCAATCAAGCTCTGAACGTGTCTATCATTTGTGACATAAATAGGAGGAGAATCAGGAGGCATTTGTTGAAGCATCATAGGTGGTAATGGATAGGATAACTCCACAAACTCTGCTTCATTTTCTGGTATATAATCCTCTTGTGCCATTTTAAGAAGCTCAACATGTGTGCAACCATCTCTCAAGAAGAACATTCTCCCTCCTTTATGAGTATCCACCTCGAAATGCCACATCATTTCATTCCTCACCCATTCTCCAAAAACAGCGGGTATGTGGACAATTCTCTGTAAGAAAACCAAATTCAAACCACATTAGAAATCAATGTCGAATAAGTAGACTTCTACAGAAGTTTGCTACTAATAAGCTAAATGTCTGAAAACACAAGAAAATTAATTAAAGCTTAACTATAACAAACAAACATGTCAAACTCATACATAAGTAAGACCAATAAATAACACAAACGCAATAGTCAAATAATCATTTTTATTTGTTACAAATTTCAGATAAATGAATTTTTTTAAAAATTCATGTCGGAGACTAACAAAGAAGACTACTTTCTTAGACTTCTCTAAGAAGTCTGCGCTTAATAGGCTAACTACCTTGAAAAACAAAAAAATCTGATTCCACCATACGTATAAAACATTATCATGTAAAACTGATACAGAAGCAAGTACACTTACTAACACAAGCTCAAGACAAAAAAAAATCTTTAAAAATCGTTATAAAATTGAAAAATGGCGTTTTTTAAAAAAGCGTGTAAAAGTAGACTTCATAACAAAGTCTACTATAGTAGCCAACATATGAAGTCTCCTTTTTAGGTTACTTTTGCAATTGAAAAAAGTTAGTAGACTTCTCCGAGAAGTCTCCCTTGCGTGGAGAAGTCTCCTATGAAAAGTAGACTTCTTGGAGGTTAGTTTTGCAATTGAAAAATTGTGTTGTACTTTCTGTACTTTTTGGATGAGACTTCTCCAAGAAGTCTACTTTGCGAGTAGACTTCTTGGAGGTTAGTTTTGCAATTGACCAAGTTTGACTTTTCAAGTAGACTTCCCCACTCAAAACGAAGTCTAAAATGGGTTAGTTGTGAAAGAAACCCAAATAACAAATCATATTTTATATACATTTTTTTATATAAAAGATCATTTCTATATATCTTTTATGAGTTTGCTATTTTAAAAGTTATTAATCCAAAATAAACCAAATTATTAATACAGATCCGCGTATAGCACGGATAAAAATCCTAGTCTATACGATATAAAAGTTGATGTATTATGCCATTGAGCACGTCCACATAGAACTACGAAACTCAATCTCATTGGTCCAAATCAGCGTTCTCATTAAACAAAAAATGTTAAATATGATTAATTATTAAAAAACACAAAGAGGAAAAATTATCATAGCATAATGGAAAATTCATATAAAAAGTTTAACTAACCAAACAGATAAAATGAAGTTATGTTAAAAATTTCAAATCTATAGCGTTTGTCGAAATAAAATAGAAATTTAATGTCACAAAAGCTAAGCTAACAAAAAAAAAACAAGTATGAAAATTAATAACGAAAAAGTTAAATTAACAAAAAAAAATTCATCTAAAAAATTAACTTATTATATGCTAAATATTTTCAAAAATCAATATAAAATTGTTTAACTAATACAAAAATATTAGAGTTTTAACAAATAAAAAGTTAAAGTTGATGCATTAAACCATTAAAGGTCTTCACATAATAATTTCATTGGTCCAAATCAGCATTTCCATTAAATACAAAAAGTTAAATATGATTAACAATATAACTAAATCAAAACACACAAAAAGATAATGGAACTTATTTTAATTATAATGGAAATTAACGAACAATTAACGAACAATTTAAAATATTTCCATAAATAAAAAGTGTAAATATGATAATTAAATAAACTGAACAATATTAAAACATATAATAATTTATTTAATTTTTATACTTGGAATGCACGCATGTGCAAGTATAATTTTATAGACATAAATAGTTGTAATATTTAAGTATTGATTTTTTTTTTTATATATTATGTAAACGTTATGTTTTTATAAATATATACAGTTTTAGTGTTTAACAACAATCACACAAACGTTCTTATCGTTTTGTGTCTTTGAAACTGATTTATTTTAAAACTTTTTATTTTTTTTTACCGTTTGCAGTGACATATAATTGCAAATGTAAAAGTTATATTAAAGAATAATTAAATTCTTATAACATGTTCTGAATATTATCTATACTATGCTTTTTTCTCCAGTAGGTTTGTCTGTTTCAGATCTGTTTAATTATGATAGGTCATTTTATGATAATTTAACCCATTTTACTATCTACACCTTAATATATATTTTATAAAATATGATTTCACAAATTTTATAATATAATTTTATTATAATTTTTATTGAAAAGGAAAATTACTAATAGATTATCCAATGTACTTACTATATTTATTTTCATGATAAAGTCAAATAGTATATTTTAAATTTTAAAATTTATTTTTGTAATTTTTGTTAATATTTAATATAAATTTTAATTTGAAACCATATATTATTAAATGCTGATATATTTAGGTGTAGATAATAAAATGGTTTTAATTAGCAATAGGTGAAGAGATATTTTATAAAATTCTCCGGTATCTTTCTGCTCATCTCTTCGTCCAATATAGAGGAATTGGTTTGATGAAGAAAATAAAAATTTTATGATTGGCATGCACGCATGTGTTTATTATAATATTTGGGCCGCACATGCGTTTATTATAAAATTTGCTTCTTAAGATTTTTAAATGACTCCATAAAACAAAGCACGAGAATGTTACGGGAAAAAAACTGTAGAGATTTATTTTTTATTTTTACTTCTACTTCCTATTCATATTTATTTTATCTTATTATAATTTCTTTTTTCATCCAGTTAAATTTTATTTTATATCTGATCTAAAATTTTTAATTTACAATAAGACTGTATATGAGATGATATAAACTTTTTATATATTTAAAAAAGAATAAGAGATAAAAATGGTATAGTGTATTTACTATTATATTGGATAATATATTATTATTTTTGAATATAAAAATATAATATATATTGGTTGTAAAAACAAATCTATTATGAATATATGTAAAAACAAATTGAAATCATAGTAATTATTATTTTCTGTTAATTTAAATTTATTAATTTTAGTGTTCTAATCTAGTGAATTCATGTTTTAAATTCATAATTTATTTAATAACTCAACCAATCAAAATATTTCGTTTATTTTAGAAAATTTGACATCTCACATTTACATGTCATCATTAGAATGCACTAACTTTTCATTCTGAAAGTGACTAACAGCTCTTTTTAACTAATGTGCCTTCTCAAATAATATGTAGGAGGATATGCTTTATTCTATTTCAATGCATGTGCGTCGGTGATGAACTATATCTTGCAAGTAAGTTAGTAGCAAAAGCTATTTATGGTGTAATAATTGGAAGATATAAAAGTCCACCAATAGCGCTCATATAAGACAATACATGACCTAATATTTATTCGTTACCTTCAGAATGTCAAAATGGATCGTTGTCAACATTAATTGGTGTATTGATCATTAAAGTACTCAAAGGACTTCCTTTATCTATACTAAAGCGTTTTAACACCCTTCTGGTGTAATTTGATTGATGCACACATATTTCATCTTAGAAATGCTCTATCTGAAGCCTTATACAAAACTTTGTCTTTCCAAGATCTTATATATCGAACTCTTATTTCATGTGAGCTCTTGCATCACCAATCTCTTTTTGAGTTCCAATTATGTTTATGTCATCAACATATACATCAATGATCACAAATCATGATGCAGATTTCTTAATAAACACACAAGGGCATATTACATTGTTGACGTAACTTTTATTAAACAAGTACTCACTTAAGCAATTATACCACATGCGTACATATTACTTTACTTATTAAAGTAATCGCTGTAATTTGACCAAACATAATTCTGTAGAGGCTTTAGGCATCTTTGACCTTTATGGGATTTTAAATCCTTCAGAGATTTTCATGTATATGTCACTATCAAGTGAACCGTACATGTATGCAGTCACAACATCCATAAGGTACATCTTTCAATTCTTATTGGATGTTAGGCTCATTAAGTACCTGAATTTGATTGCATGCATGACCGGAGAATATGTCTCTTCATAATCTACATCTTCAGGTGTAATGCCTATTGGTCTGAATACATTTCGTTTATTAAGAGAGAATATTTTATTCTTCATGGCCATTTTCTATTTATCTCAATCAGGCCTTCTCTGGCACTCTGGCACAAAACTTGGATTTAGATCATCATTTTCATGATTGATATCTTTGGAACATTCCATCTTCATCTTCTATTTCACTTCTATTCCATAATTTTCCACTTTGACTGAACGAGATGGAAATCTCAAATTTTTATGTTCCTTGTTCGTCTTTGATAACACGCATATTTCGCCCATTTTTACCATCATACGTGAATGCTCTAATAAGTATTTCACTAAGGTTTTAATGCACAAGAGGTGGTGGTTGTTCGGCGGGAATCTGGTCATTAACAAGAGACGGTGGTTGTGGGTTCAAAATCTGAGCTGTAACAAGAGAACATGGTTGTTGTTGATGCAAATTTTTGGCTGTGCGGCGGATATTGGGCCGGCCGATTCCTTCTTAACTTATATGGAGTAAAGCATTATTGGTAAAAAGTTTTTAGATTTTTCAAAAAAATTCATGAACTATCGTATTCACATACTATGTGCTAATCATATGACAAGTTAATGAGATTGTAAATTCAATGTTTTTAACCATAATATAGAGATTCAGTGTAGTTTGTTTTTATAGGTGTGTAAAAACGTATTATTAGCATCTTTCTTAATGTGTATTATAAAATTTTCAAAATAAATCATCGGGAGTCGCTAGTAAGTCACACCTTCAGGCGTTAGTCATAGATTCATCTCTATTTGTGACTTATTTGACTCTTATAAATGAGTAAAAATATTTTGGAAGCAGATAGTCGCAAGTTGGTGGGTATATTAAGACGACTTAGTGACCAACTCGTGAAATTGTTGAAAATTGTTTACCCTATACCCTTAGGAAAGTCCTATCTGAAAATAGAACTATTCTTCTTCAAATTTATAACCATGTATTTCACTTATATAGAGTAAAGCATTATTGGTAGTAGGTTTTAGAAATTTTTTAAAATTCAATATCACTTAATGAACTTATATGTATTCGTGGTAAACATATGATAAACTTATGAGATTGTAAATTTTTTTTTCCAGCTTGATATAGAGATTCAGTGTAGTTTGAAGTTTAAATATGTGGAGAAATATATTAGTTAACATATTTATTAATGTGTGTATTGTAAAATTTCAAAACAAAATGATCGGGAGTTGGTAAAGAGTCGTACAAAAGTCAAACCTTCAGGTATTAGTCTTAAACACGTCTCTCTTTGTTACTGATTTGCGACTTTGAGAAAATTAAAAAAAAAACTGTTGAATGGGGTGTTAAACCCGAAATCTCGAAGTTTCTATTCAACGCACATCGTCGCCAATTGGTCACACTAATCATCATTGTTCTCACAACATTAAGTCAACAATTGTCAAACTTATAATTTAGAAATAAATATATAGTCATAAATGTATCTTAGCAAGAGAATTATATTACAAACATTGAAATATCCAAATTGTTATTCAAATTCTTCGTCTTCGTCATTTGAAGATGAAAAGTTACAAAGAAATTCATCGTCCACTTCAGCAGCTTCGATTCAAAAACCAATATGTTCCGTTGGATGGGTTATATCTGCTAAACTATTAACTATGATTTCTTCAATCTGATATAAGTTTCCATCATCAATTGTTTGATGCAGTATAATTGGCTCTTTATCGTTATATTTGCCTTGCACCACATGCCTTGGGTTAACTTTGCACACTGTGAGCCACAATTTTCTTAGTTGTTTAGTGTATGGATATGAAATATAGCATACTTGATCAGCTTAAGAACCTGCAAATTAGTTAAATTAAATAAATAAAGAATCAAAAATTTACATATACATGTTAATATATATATATATATATATATATATATATATATTCTAAAAATGGAAAATTACCTAAAATAAATGGTTCATATTTTGGATATCTCCTTGCTGAGAGCACATCAACAATGCATCCATCTCTCTTACGTGAGCCTTTCCAATCGTTGGGCCAAACCATTCACAATAGAAAAGAGTTATTTTTAAATTCAAAAATCCTGGATACTCGAGTTCTATGATATTTGTTACAGTCCCATAAAAATTATCTTCTTCAGATGACTCTGAATAATTTGGCCCTCGAACGCATAGCCCATAATTCATAGTTTTTTCGTCAGCATGTGATCCTTCGTGAGAAACAAATACCATCTTGTAAAATATATGGGCCACAATTTCACTTTATTTATTGGACCTTCCACTAGTTCATGAACTCACGGAGGAAAATTTGTCTGTCCTTCCATGGTTTCGTTAGCCACCTATATATATATATATGAAAAATGTAAAATTTTATATAATATATATATATATATATATATATTAAAGGTGGATTAGTACATTCATCTTGTTGAATCCATATATGAAAATCTTCATCTCTTTTCATATTGACCTCGTCATCAGAAAATTCCGGATATTGAAATCGAATTTGATATCCCATAACCTGTTTTTCCAAATACTGAATAGATAAGTAAATCAAGAAAAAAAAAATTGATTAGAATTGAAGTTATTTTGGTTGTTCGGCATGCTGCCTCACAATCACACAAAAAGAGTTAAGGGCTTGAAGCAAGGCTTGGTTAAAGGTGGTTCGGCATGCTGCCTCCTTGGTGGCATCACACATTATCTCAAATGGCTGTTCCCAATCAGGGGGTTGTACTACTGGAGCTGATACCAAGGCGTCCCTAATCTTGTGGAAGGCTTGCAGGCATTCTTCGTCAAACTTGAATTTCGTATCCTTGCAGAGGAGGCGCGTCAATGGTCTTGCTATCTTCGAGAAGTCTTGGATGAACCTTCTATAAAATTCCGCATGACCTAGGAAACTCCTTATTCCCTTGACGTTCGATGGCGGTTGCAGGCTCGTCATGACTTCTATCTTGGCCTTATCAACCTCAATGCCTTTTGCAGAGACCTTGTGTCCGAGCACTATTCCGTCTCTCACCATGAAATGGCATTTCTCCCAGTTCAGAACAAGGTGCTTATCTTCGCATCTTTGCAGGACCTTCCCTAAACTGCCCAGGCAATCTTTGAAAGACGGTCCATGAACCGAGAAATCATCCATAAAGACCTTCATAAATTTTTCAATATACTCAGTAAAGATTGATAGCATGCACCTTTGAAATGTTGCATGAGCGTTGCAGAGGCCAAACGGCATTCGCCGGTACGCGAACGTCCCATATGGACACGTGAAAGTCGTATTCTCTTGGTCCTCTGGTCGTATAGGAATCTGAAAAATTCCAGAATACCCATCAAGAAAACAATAGTATTGATGGTTTGCTAACCTTTCCACCATCTGGTCGATGAATGGTAGCGGGAAATGATCCTTTCTGGTTGCTGTGTTTAACTTCCGGTAATCGATGCACATTTTATGGCCGGTTACGGTTCTCGTAGCAATCATCTCGTCCTTTTCACTTTTAATAACTGTAACTCTTCCCTTTTTGGGACCACGTGAACCAGACTCACCCAGGTGCTGTCCGAGATTGGGTATATGATCCCTGCTTCCAAAAGCTTCATTACTTCCTTCTTGACCACCTCCATAAGGTTCGGATTGAGTCTCCTCTGTTGTTCAACCGAATTTTTCTCGTTTTGCTCCAAATGAATTTTATGCATGCAGAGGTCGGGAGATATCCCATGAATATCGTCTAAAGAGTAACCTATTAATAACGTTACTTCGACGTTGTTGAGGTCAGAATTTATGATTACCGGATAGGTTGAATCCTGTCCCAAGAAAGCGTACCTTAGCCCAGCTGATAGCGGCTTTAGTTCGACCTTGGGTGCTTTAAGTTTGTCCCAAGGGTCGGGGGCTGTTCCTAAAGTACCCTTTGGTGGAAAAGTTCAGCATTCTTTTTCCTCTAATTCCACAAAGGTAGTTGGTCCAGCATGAGGTTCGGCTTGGTCGAGCATTCTTGTGCAACTTTTTGATTCTTCGCGACCGAGGTGGTTTCTAGTGTTAGCGTTCGTTAGGGCTATCACTAGTGGGTCGTCCATAAGCATTTTTTCGTATATTTCTTCCACAGCTCCAGCGAGTTTGTCGATGCGAAAAACTTGTCCGTCCAGGGTGGGCTTTCCAAGATCTTTGTTCATATCGAAGTTCATGATAAGATCTCTCAGGTGTAGATCTATCTTTCCTTTCAGAATGTTGATGATTGCTCCTGATGTGCAGAGGAACGAGCGACCGAGAATGAGGGGGTCTAGAGGTTCCTACTCGATGTCTAGTACTACGAAGTTGATCGGGATTGAAAATTCTCCGATGACGACTTGGATGTCGACCAAAACCCCGACGGGTGGCCTGGTTGATCTATCTCCAATAGAACAGGAGAGTACAAAACTCCTAGGATCTTCACGCTTCCTAGCGGGGCGGTTCTGGATGACCGAGCTGCCTTCTTGCGTGATCATCATAACTCCTTCTTCCAGAGTGAGAGGGTTAGTCAAAATACTTTTCATGTATCTTCTCAGTGTTGGGATCATGGCGCAGGCTTCTATGAAAGGCAGCCTCACAGAAAGCTGTCCGATTAGTTCTTTCAAATCTTGCCTTTTCTTTCTCCTTTTTGGGCGTGCTTAGACAACGCGGGTAGGGTGCTTTGGGTGCGTGTACTCGTGCTATAGGCGGTGGTGCTTCTTCATCTAGCGGAGTTTCTCCCGTAACGACCTCCCTATCAACATGGTCCTCCTCCATGTTATTGGCGGCTTGATCCTTGCCACTATGGCTCTTTTCTCTCTCTCTTGCTTCCTTATCCTTTGGGAACTCGGGCTCCTTGTAGGTCAACCCGCTTCTAAGCTCCACTGCCTTTACGGTGTCGTAGCAATCCTTGCCATCTTCGTTTTCCTCTTTTGGTTATGCCGTCTTTCTTTCACTATTGGTTAGACTCTCATTTTCTCTTGCTACCCTTCTTATTTCTGAGGCGAGGTGCTCGATCTTACCGTTCGTCTCATGGTGGTTACGCGCAGCTTCTTTTTTAGCATCACTCGATGTTTTCTCAAAAGAGTCAACGAGTTCCTGGATTTTGTCCCCGAGCCTATCAATTCGATTAGACTGGTCTTGGTACAATGAAGGGTTGAGGGAGTGACTTGCCCCCATTAGTTCTCGGGTTTGATGTCTGCCATGATGTCGTACTATCCTCCTTTCTGAGTTCTCGTGATGGAGGTCAAGACTGCGGTAATGTCCTGAGTTGATGTCGCGGTTTGAGTTCTCGCATATGCGGGAATCCTGCATTTCCCGGATGGCTTCCGACTGCTGTGTACGCTCTGAGTCCATTCTAGCCAGCGCGCTCATAATGATTTTTAAAGGATCCACTTCGGCTTCTTCTTCACGGCGTGCTGCTTGACTAGGATCGTTCAGACCGTTGTACTCGCTAGTGGCCAGGTTGGTCACTAATAATCGCCCTCCTTTTACTGATTTTGAAGAGAAGTTCCCATTGCTCGCGATGTCCAGCGCGGCTTGGAGTCGCCTATTGACCCCTCTGTAGAACGTGCTAATCATGTGCTCGTCAGAGAATCCGTGGTGTGGGCAGTCTCTTTCGTAGCCTTTAAATCGCTCCCATGCCTCGATGAGAGTTTCACACCTTTCTTGCCGGAATACTTGTATCTTGTTCCTTTGAAGATAGGAACGAGACTTAGTGTAAAACCGGTTTAGGAAAACTCTCCTACATTCTTCCCAGCCTGTGATGGATGCAGGGGCTAAAGATCTCAACCATTTGCTTGCCTTTTCTCCTAAAGAGTAGGGGAACAACATGCATCTCAGGTAGTCCCCATTAATCTTGGAGATAACGCAAACTCCTTCGAATGCTTCAATGTGCTCTATGGATTGCTCCGATGGTTGGCCCCGGTATTGGTTCAGCTTAACCAGGTCTATGATGCGTCTCTTGATCTCGAAACTATCTCCTTCAGGTAGTGTCAACCGAAAAGGGTTTCGGTCTTGGAAGGACTTGAGGGGCGCGTCGAACTCGGAGATTGCAGGCGCGTCCTCGGCGAACGTCTCGTCTTCGTCACTAAACAGATCTTCTTCATTTTCCACTCGTTGTTCGCCGTTTCGGTTAAACGGATCTCCAAGAGCTTCGTGGTCTCGAGCTTGATCCCCCATCAGAGAAGTACCTGCAAAATGAGGAATTTAAACGAGTAGTTCAGTAATCGTTCTGTTGATTTTTCAGTAAAGAATTTGTGAGAAGCAAATCAAAGTCCCCGGCAACGGCGCCAAAAACTTGATGCAACAGGTTTTAGAGTCTGCTTTCGAGTTTTAAATTTATAACCCTATTGCCTGCAAGTGCACATATGTGCGTTGTAGTATTTAGGGTGTCGAACAACATAGACTATGATGCTTCAGACGAATTCACTAAAACAGAAAATCAAATGAGAACGATCAATATTAAAAGTTGGTTTTGGAGAGGTGATGGTTTAGTAACTGAACGGAAATCAAAAGAGGATTGTAAAACTATAAAACGGAACGCTGGGCTTCAGGGATCTCTTAGGGTATTTCACGGAATGATTCTACAGGTTTAACAAACTTGACTTAAACGAAATCAATTCTACTAGGTCTAAAGCTCAAACACGAAAGTGGTCGGATCTCCCCTTCTGGAAACCAAACACCTAAACATAAACTGCTCGTTCGCTCCCCTTTCGGTAGCGACTTCACAGCAAGGTCAGCAATAAGAATGAGTTCAATGAAACTCACAACACACCGCCGATATGCAAATGCATCCTTTGATGCCTGCTCGTTTAAAACTATGTCCGGCCAAAAGATTCAGCGCTTATGCGGCTCTAGTGATCCTATAATCGATCCTAAATGGCTAGTCGAGGATTACGCAATAAAAGAGAATCCAAATGAAGAACAGTGAAAAGTATTCTATCTACGGTCTAACAACATATGTAATCAAGCCATGAAATCCCTTTGAGAAACGCCCTGCGAAACCCAACTAAGAGACTACTCAGACATGGATTTGAAGTTCTTCATTATGCAATAAACGAAAATCACAAGGGTCTGAGAAAACAAAAAGTAGTAATAGCGATACAAAAGTAATGAAAGAGAGATGAAGAATAATGGTAGAGCAGAGCGACGAGAAGGAGATTGAAGAAGACGGCTTTCGCTCCTCTTCTCTTCCTCCTAGGCGGTGAATCCTCCTCTAGGTCGTGGTTTGGGTGGCTGACTTCGAACTCCCCTAAAATAAGAGTAGCCACGTGTATTTATAGGTCTTTAGGTCTTCTTATGCGTCATTTAGAGTTCCACCGAGTTTTGTGGCAATCGGGCTTGTTTTGGACTTGCAAACGGGCTCGGGAATTCTTACTTGTCCTGGCCGCGCGAGCGATGGTTCATGGGCCGGTCGTTGGTCTTATGAGCTTTCCTGGCGCGGCCAGCCTTCTTCTGAGGATGTGTCTGACGGGCCTTCTTGCTTCCTTCATAACTTGAGATCCAACCATGGGATTTAACTCAAATCACTTCGAGGTGAAAGACAGCTGATAAGGCTTTTTTTCACCAAAATCCAGCTTGATCTCGTGGTGGGAAGGTCTCCGTCTGATATAAGACTCGGTATGAGTCTTAAAGGCAGGCGGAAGATGGGATCTAGAGGCTGGCTTTCACGCTCTCTCTTCTAGATCAATGGATGGTGACGGTAGAACAAAGGCTTGAATCCACAAGTCTTTGAGCCGAACGGTGTCAAACAAGCTGGCTTTCACGCTCTCTCTTGTTGGACGGTTTAATGGGGAAGTGAAGGTGGATCGAAGGGCACCACAGAGGGATGAGGGATCTCTGATACTGCACAAACACTTGGCCTTGGTGAATCGCACACGCAAGGGCAAGGGCAAACAAGACAAGCGGCGGCTGCGGCTAGGTCTTAGAAGAACTGCGTTATTTTATTGATGATCAAGGGTAACCAAAAATACAACGCTGCAGGGGAGCTTTATAAACAGCTCGTCAGCTATCCCTAAGGCCGAAAACATAAAGCAAAACGACAACACATGAAAAACTAAAAGAAACAAAACGCAAAAAGGCAAAATACATGAAAATGGAAAGTTCTCTTAAACTAAAAAGAAAATAAAACTAAGCCTATTCTGCGTGGCCTTTTTCTGGGGCTCGAACCTTGGTCTCTTGGATGGGCTAAGAACCGCTGGGACAAGTCAGATTAGTTGGACAAATTGTATAAAACGTGTATACCTGGTTTTGGCGCGCGATGTCCGGAAATTCTTCCTTGGTGGTTGTGTCTAGTCTTGGTCCGTTCCATGCTGGCCTCTTGATGATTCCAGCTTCTTGATGTCCAGTGAAGTCAAGCTGATAGCAATCTTCAAGTTCCTTCCCGTGGTTGGCTCTCAAAACGTCTTCTTGCTCCATTTGCTCTCTCTTGGCTTCTAGGCTTGTTTCCGCGGTATCTTGAGGCTGAGATGTGATCTCCACGGGATTCTTGTTGTATTGGACTCCATTACCTGTCAAGTAATCAGTCATACCTTGGTTTGGTCGAGGCTGGTCATCTTTGAGGCTCAGCCTTGCAAATTCCTCCAAGATGTCTATATCGGGCGCGTTGGAGCTATCTTTGAGGCCGGCTCGTGGTGATGGATTTCTGAACGTGTCTCCCAGCTCCATTGTGTTGAGGAGGGTCTCCACAGCTACATTGAACCCTTCCCTCAGCCTCCTGGTCTTAGACCGTGTCATTGGTGAAGACTTGACCGTCGGTATTAGCTCGTTGGTCTCGGCTAGGTCGATGTCCTCATCA
>JAHZTW010000003.1:5945537-5992610 GCA_020283515.1 Alliaria petiolata | reverse complement strand
GCTCTCTCTCGGCTTCTAGGCTTGTTTCCGCGGTATCTTGAGGCTGAGATGTGATCTCCACGGGATTCTTGTTGTATTGGACTCCATTACCTGTCAAGTAATCAGTCATACCTTGGTTTGGTCGAGGCTGGTCATCTTTGAGGCTCAGCCTTGCAAATTCCTCCAAGATGTCTATATCGGGCGCGTTGGAGCTATCTTTGAGGCCGGCTCGTGGTGATGGATTTCTGAACGTGTCTCCCAGCTCCATTGTGTTGAGGAGGGTCTCCACAGCTACATTGAACCCTTCCCTCAGCCTCCTGGTCTTAGACCGTGTCATTGGTGAAGACTTGACCGTCGGTATTAGCTCGTTGGTCTCGGCTAGGTCGATGTCCTCATCACCGTCTCATGCTAGACTTTTGTCAAAAAGCTAAAGTTCCGAAAATATCCGTTTTGCTCCGTTTTGCATATTTTTTCCTAAGATTTTCTGAAAAGAGTCTTGGACACGCAAATACTCAAAAACTACTAAATATAAACTAATACCTAAGTTAAATGCTTATTAAAGCATACATTTATGATGGTAAAGATGGGTAAAATTTGCATGTTATCAATTATGCATAAGTTCAATCCTTCTTGAGAGAAACCATTGCTTGGAGTACCCACTTGAATGAGATCATTTTTATCTCATAACCTTGTCCCTTAGCCAAATGAATTCGGTTTTGATTGCATAATTGTGATTCACGTTTGAGCTTTAATGAATGTTAAAGGTTAGAATTCAATATGTGACGAATATGGCTAAGTTCTTTGGAGTACAGTTTGTATACTGCATCATAGGATTAAGGACCATTGAGTTGATTCATTTGAAAAAAACTTTTGGATTTTAGCCCCCACTTTTCAAACTTCTTCTCGTAGTTTATCTTTGATTTGCTTGAGGACAAGCAAAAAGCATGTTTGGGGGAGTTGATAGACTCATAATTTAGCATGTTTTAGCACTCATTTAGGATAGTTTTGCATCCACTATTGCATTCATATTTAGTTTAATTGTATCTTTTGTCCCATTTTAGGTTTTAGACATGTTTGCATAAGCATTTGCATAGTTCTTGCATATATGCATCATTTTCAGGTTATATGGTGTACTTGGAGCTATCTTGGATGCTGAGCATAGAAAAGAACATGGAAGAAGAGCTTAGGAGATGATGGGAGTCAAGGGAAGGCACGGACAAAAGAAATGGAGTAGAGATTGAGCTGAAGATCGAGGTAGCTTGGTCGTTTCAGCCGAGATCGAGTGGAAGATCGACCACTCCAGCCCGTTTCAACCCGAGAACGATCCCAAGATCGAGCATCCTTGACCGTTTCACCTAAAGATCGAACCAAAGATCGACTACATCAGCCCGTTTAAAGTTGAATCGACCCTTAGACCGATCAAGTGGGTAGATCTTCGGTCCAGATTTGTGTTTCCTTCCTTGGTCAGCTCACGTTTTGTCTTCTAGTGAGGGGACCATTTGTTTGTGGTCCTATATAAACACTTTACCCTAGTTTTTAGGGGAACCACGAAATTCTTATCCTTCTTCCCCATTTTAGATCTATCCTCCATTAGAGAGAAGATCTTTAGCTTTCATTTTGTTAAAACCTTGTTTTTAATTTAAGTATTTGCATTTTAAACTTTAATCTTTCTTCTTGCTTAGTTTATTCATGTTTAACACCTCTTCTCCTATGATTAAGAGGGGTCCGAACATGATTAAGGAGTAGTGTTTCTTGGATTTGAAGATGGGTTAAATTAGGGAGATTTAGGTGGAAAGCTTGGTGTTTAGGACTTAATTTCATAAAATCCTTTTCTCATTTAGTGTTTCTATTGTTAGATTAGCATAAACCATGCAATCTAAACATAAGGGCATTTCTCACCCAAAAGGTGTTTGATGAAATGCCCAACCAACTTAATGAAGAGATTTACCTTTTTACACCAATATATTGGTTGTCTAAAGGGTTTATTGATTCATTTAGAATTAGGTTCTCCACCTTTGCAATTCTTCCCCTTTACTAATGAAAATTAGGCATTGGATTGAGCATTCACACTAGATTAGTACCACCTAAGTTGAGAAAGTCTAAGTTTGCAAATGAAATTGATATCACCTAAGATGGGAAAGTCTAAATGAGATTCCTAATTATAAAAATGAGAATTGTTGGAGTATGAACATCAAGTTAGCCATCTTAATCTACTTATTTAACTACCCCATCTTTGAATTCTTGTCTTTATTTCTTGCATATTTCAAATTTAGCTTTCTTCCCTAGAGTTTGGTCTTGCTTATTGCTTATTTAAAGCCTTCTAGCTTACTACTTGTTCTAGGTTCGAATTGTTATGCATTGTTTCCATTTTAATGAGGTTGCTAAACTTCTCTCTTTGATTGTGCTTAGATTAGTTAGTTTCATGCATTCCTAGTGTTTTTAATCTCTACCCCTTTGGATTGATACCTAAAATACTACAATGAAAAGAGTAGTAGAGTTTTAGGAATTGATTGTTAGAATCTAAAAAATCCTACTATCACCCTTGAACCTCATAATGCTCCAGCACTCTCCATAGCTCCAAGCACTCAAAACAACCTAAATATGATGCAAATATGCAAGAAATCATGCAAATGCTAATGCAAAGTGTTCTAGGACCTAAAGTGAGATAAAGTAAACAAGCTAGCTTACTATGAATGCAATATGAAGGAAAACTTATCCTAAATGTATGCTGAATGCACGAAATATATGAGTATATCAATAACGTCCCTGTACACATTCAATCCTTAGAATGCTAAGACACTTAACAGAACAGGCAGACACAGACAAACTCAGAAAAACATAAGTACTAAAATTTACCAGTGATCGGTCGAGAAGTGGTCGGATCTCCAGTCCCTTCCGCGGTCGTGGTATACACCCTTGGCATGATGGCCTGCCTCTTAGCTGGTGGCGCCAGTCCATCCCCTGCACGCTTAGGCTGAGTAGCCGCTTGCCCAACTCCTCCGGACCTCGAACAATCACACTTGTAATGTCCCGGCTGAGGACAATCATGAACCATATGTTCCAAGCTACCACAACGATGACAAGCTCCAGATGCACGCCTACACACGCCAACATGCACCTTTCCGCAAGATCCACACACACTGTGGTTTCCACTCGACTTAGCCGGAACATTCTTTCCAAACTTGCAGTTTTGTCCTCCAGACGATTGACCAATCTTGGCCACGGTTCCAGCCTTAGACAAGGCCTCATACACTTGTCCAGACTCCAACAATGCCGCTTTCTCAACAAGCTCCGTGATCGTTGCATAGTCACGCACCAGACAACCATTACGCAGTTTAACCCTTAGTCCGCTCATGAACCTTCGAATCAGCTTGTCCTCCGTATCGTGGTCACGTCCCACATACTTACGTAATAGGTTAAACTCAGTCTCATACTGCCAAACCTTCTTGATCCCTTGGCGCAGATACAGAAATTCAGCCTCCAATTGATTATAAGCTTCCGGCGAGAAGGACCTACTTTGGAACATCGCAGAAAATGTCTCATACGAACATTTCAGATTCACCAAATGTCCAGTGGTCCCTTTCCACCAGGTGTGCGCAGTACCCTCCAAGTAATGCACATCTATGTCCTTCTTGTACTCCTCAGGACATCAGACAGAATCAAAGTTCCTTTCAAGCCTCACCAGCCTCAATAGGCGCAGTTCCTCCAGCAAAGAACTTGGTTCCCAACCTCGCTATATGATACATAACCTTGAGGTAAGACGGAATCACCACGACCTGATCCGCTTCCTCTACAACCATGTTCCCAACGTTCGGTTGCACCACTTGTGGCGTCATTGCCGATACCACTCCCGGTACAGGCGCAACCACCGGTAAACGCTCCAACACTTGAGCTAGCAATCGCAGTACAACCTCCAGCCTGTCTGGAACAGCACCCGCAACATTCCTAGCCACGTTCTCAGCTCCACCCGCAGCCACATTCGCAGCAGGCGCGTTTGCTGCAGCAGCAGCCTCAGCCGCCGTAACAGCCTCAGCCGCAACAGCCGCCGCAACAGCCTCAACCTCACGCCGGTTCTCAACCGCATTCTCAGTTCCAGAACTCCCCGAGTTCACAGCACCATTCAACCTTGCATTCGTTGTCCTTCTCGGAGCCATCTGCAAGTCAAAACAGATCCGGTTAGCCCGAAGCTACCACCAGACAAGAGTTCCAAACTCCACAGAAACAACAGACCGCGAGACTCGACAGTGAAATGTGGATATTTCTAACCCCAACTATGCTAATGGACGGTCCTAGAATCGACCATGCTCTGATACCAACTTGTGGCGACCCAACCCGATATTTCTATCCATGCCAGACCGTCCCGAGTCGAACTCTCGGCCAAAATGCAAACTTAGCATATTTTTCAGATTTTCTTAAGCATAAACAACAGATTCGATTCATGAAACATTCATTCTCATTGTATAATTATTCCAAATTCCAAACGTACAACCGAGGTTCATAAAATCATAAACTAACTTAAGCAAATCCGATTAAGTTTTAAAACGATCACGCCAAAGCCAGAACCAGAACAATTTATAACGAATAAACCCCAAAACCCTATCCTAATCCACTTCTTTCTTCACTACATGCACGACCGCCTTCACGACTAAACGTCCCAACGTCCCGGATAACTTCTTTACATGCACACTCAACACAAAAGAGAGACATAAGTATTACCATAAATACTTAGTCAATACGGTCATCCCGTAACACCTTAGCCAATATGATAACTTGCTTTTTAGGGCTTTAATCAATCCTAAAGCTTAGCATTGTCATTGTAATACTTTAGGTATCAATCCAAAGGGGTAGAGATTAACAACACTAGGAATACATGAAACTATTTAATCTAAGCCAAATTCGATATTCAAGTGACAAAGGGCTATTAAAACCAAGCTACAACCTAAAAGAGACACTATAAGACTAATTAGATGATCTAAAACCTTAATTATCACTAATGAAGCACTAATCAAGCGATTAACTACTAATCAAGATTAACAATTAACTAAAAACGAAACCTAGGGATGGAATCATTGATTTGGGAAACTAAATGGACAATCTTGCAATCATTTAAGCAACTAATCAAGCCATCTCTATGCCTAGAACACTAATTAAAGACTAATCCATGATGTGTGGCAATAATCCCTTCACTAATCACCCTAATGAACTAATGATGTTTTAGCATTAAAATAATTAGCAAGCACTAAACACAAGTCTAAATGGCATGATAAACACCCTAGGCAACTAATGTCTTAGGCTAGGAATGTAAATCTCTTAGAAAAGTGGTTCAAGCATTTCATCAAACACTTGGTGGGTGTGTGAAATGCTTATGATCCAAAATAGCAAAAGATTAGCTATTTGGCATTAAGAACACTTTAATAAGAAGAGAGATGAAAGAATCTAACCTAGATTGCAAGATTGAACCATTAGAAAACCCTAAATCTAACCCATCCCCAAGTTCCTAAGAGACTACTCACTAATCATAGCTAATCTAACAAATCTCATGCAAGAAGTGTTAGTAAACATGATTAGATGAATAGAAAAAGAAAGATTAGAAGAAACAAGAATCAAATTGCATTAAACTTAAAAGAAATCTTTCAAATCTCCTCAAAACCACAAAGGGGCGTTTTTTAGGTTTAAGCCCAAGAGAAGATACATAAAAATTAGGTTTTTAAGTATTTATAGGGAAGGAGGTCAAACCGGGTCAACCCGGAACAAACCGGGTTTTGACCCGGGGTAGCAGTCTTGCGGAAATCGCCATATCTCCCTAACCACAGCTCATAATGACATGAAACCACTTCCAGATGAAAGGGGATTCAATTACCTACAACTTTCATGAAGAGCTCGAAGGCTGAATCGAAACGGAAAGTCTTCGTTTGATCCGATTTGTAGCCAAAAAGAAATCGTCTGGGAAAATTTCGACGAGGTTCGTCGAAAATACTCGTCGAAACTTCACCCTGGAGGAAAGTTTCGGTGAGGCTTCGTCGAAACTTCTGGTCGAAACATCGTCCTGGAGAGAAGTTTCGGCCAGCCTCGTCGAACCGCCTCGTCGAACCGTTTTAAAATCGATGTAACTTTCTAACCAGGGGTCCGAATGACTTGATTCCAACGGCACTAGAAAGCACAATGGATCCTCTACAACTCTTAAGAAGGCTTCAGAGTCAGATTATAAGTTCAAGGCCTTCTTCCAGACACATACATTTTGCGCCTCCAAATGCTTGATATGCTTCTACAAGACTTTTGCTTCTCATTTAGCTGCTTCTCTTCTTCCTCTTGATGATTTCTTGCCCTTCCTTTGCTATGCCATCCTTCTCCAACTCCATTCATGCTTCCATAGCATCCAAATCACCTGATCAAGACTCCAAATGCACCAAAATATGCAAAGACTATGCAAATACACCCTAGAACTCTAAATGATCAAAATGCAATACAATGATGCTTAATTAGGTTCCTAAATGATAAGAAACTTACACTAAATGGAGGTAAATATGATGCAAATTATAGACATATCAACTCCCCCAAACTTGCTTTTTGCTTGTCCCCAAGCAAATGAAACACAAGCTAAGGAGAGAGGTTTGAAGGTGGGGACTCAAATCCAAAGGTGTCAAGCAAATAAATCAATTCAATGGTCCTTGTTCTTAATCCTAGGATGCAGTACACAAACTCTACTCCAAAAAACTTAGCCATACTCATCACACATTGAATCTCAAATCAAGACTTGTCTATTCCAAACAATCCAAGAATCCTAACCTTTAACATTCATTAAAGCTCAAACCGTGGATCACACTTGTGCATTTAAAACCGAATACATTTGGCTAGGGACAAGGTTATGAGATAAAAATGATCTCATTCATGTGGGTATTCCAAGCTATGGTTTATCTCAAAAAGGATTGAACTTATGCATAATGCTAAAGGTAAAAGGCAATGTATGCATACATGACTAGACTCTCATCTACCCATATAAACTAACAATGAACCTAATTCCCCTCTCATTTTTTTTTTTTTTTTTTATCTCACTCACCCTCTAAAGATACCCATAGTCAAGCAAATAAAACTCCAAGTACAAACCCACAAGAACTTTACCAATCACATTTGCCTTAGGGATACTTCTTCAACCTTCCTTATAGCTAGTGGTATGACCATACAAAAATTAGCTCTTCTCTTTTCAATGGATAGCTCTCTCCTCATATGTATTTTTTTTTCTTTTCTTTTTGCATTTGGCCTTTTGGCTCTTTTCTTTTTATTTTGCAAGAGAGCTATCATTTTTTTCATTTTAACTTGAGCTTTACACAAAACAATTCAAGGTCAACCACTTAAAACTATGTACCCTTTTCATTCACTTCTTATACCAACTTCTTCTCAAAGCCTAATCAAAATTCCGATTTTCAGTTACAACACCCATGAACCAAACCCCAAATCCAGCCTAAAACTAGCTTCAATATGCAAAGCTAGCATCAATATGAGAGCCTAGACATGTCGCCCTAAACCTAACACTTTATGCCAAGTTCAATCAAAAATAAGGCCTCACAAATTGCAATCACACAAGAGTTTTGGCTTGAAAGGAGGGTAAGGGTTAAGGTGTGGTGTTCTATTTAGGCTTACAAGAGAGTGGTGAAGTGAATAAGAAAGCCTAAATATTTTTTTGTAATCCATGTATCCTTTTCCAAATGCACAAGTATGATAATTCAAAATCCATATTAAGGTTTCACTTGATAGGAAAGGATTCAATTCATGCTCTTTTCAACTTTAAGCCAAGAAAATTAAAACAAATGATCCAAGTATGGTTAGAACTTACTTTCAAAGTTTGCACAAAGCATCAAAGGACTACTAACTAGGGCCTTGAACCAATTCATGAGCTTAAAACACTTTACAAGGAAAATTGCCCCCTATGCACGTGAATGATGCAACCTACATGATACAAAATCTAGACTCAATCCTACAAAATTTACAAATGCAAATGCAAGATACATTAATTTTTTTTTTCGAAATTTTTGAAAATTTTCTGATTTTTATATGCAAATGTATATGCATGAAGACTCAAATATGCTTAAAGGGAAAATAAGAACACAAAACACAAGATTAAATCTCTCAACCTCTCCCCCAAACTTAAATTACACAGTCCCTTGTGTAATAGAAGTTCAAGAGAGACCAAATCAACAAAAGAAAAATAAAAACAAAATGGTATATACAATGAAATAGAAAGAGGACCATACCTTGGCCCTAGCCTTTGTCCTTAGGAAGTTGAAGAGGAGGAGTAGTGGGACTCCTTCTTAAGGTGGTGATGGAGAGATGAGGTGTAAGGGATGGATCCAACCTTGTGCCATGTGTGAGATTAAGCTTGAGAACCTTGGAGAGTAGCTCTTCAACCCTTTCCTTGTCATTCTCCTTCATTGTGGAATGACAAATGGCTTTGACACTTGCAAAGGGTTTAGGAATACCCTTGCACTTCACATTGTACTCAATGGCTCCATCTATGAGTCTAAAAGGGTGTAGACTCATAGTGTGAGAGGATGGAGCAAGAATGGGATGGTTGTATTGGTTTGGCTTCTTCTTGGCCTTATTTCCTTTACCTATCTTTTGCCCCTTGCTATTCTTATTCTCATCTTCCAATGTGGTAGAGAAAAGAGTTTCCAAGCAAGCTCCATCCAATGCTAAAGCTTCTTCAACATTACCATAACCCAAAGCATTCTCTTCATGAGATTCTTTCTCCTTCTTACATGCTTTTGGGGATGAAGCTAAATCCTTTGTCTCACAATTACTCACATCCTCCTTAGTCTCCAATGAGGGAAAGAAGAAATAGCTTAGGCATTTTTCATTGAGAGCATATGCATCCCCTTTATTCTTCTCAAAAGTACTCTTTTCTTCATGAACCCATTGGATGGAAGGTAATCTATAGCTTAGAGCTTTGCCCACATCTCTAACCTCCTCTACTTTCTTTGGGTCTCCAATTCGTCCATGAAAACCATTGGGTGTCCTTTCCTCATCAACCTCAACATCAACAATTGGTGAAATGACATGGCTTGAATCTTTTGGGTTCTTGGATGGCAAAGAGAGTTGAACCAATTTGGACTCTATGGTTTCCAAATGTGAGGTTGATTGCTCAATCTTAAGTCTTAACTCATCATGCAAACCCTCAATCTTGTCATCCATTGCTCCCATCATCTTGTCAATCCTAATATCATTCACTTGTTGACCTTCTAGGATTTGATGGAGAACCTTTCTTTGTTCCTCATCTTGGTTAGAGATTTGAGAAATCTCATGGTTTTCTTGGTAGCCTTGGTGATTTCCTTGGACTCCATGGTTAGACCCTTGATTGAGAAGCTTGCTCCCTTGGTTGAAGTTCCCATTGTTGCCCACGAAATTTGCATCCTCTTGGTGCTTCTCATGAACCAAACTAACTCCTCTTTGTTGCACACATAAGAGCTTTTCCATTCTATCCAATTTATCTTGCAAGTCCTTCAATGTGGTGTCTTCACATGATCTCTTGAGAGGTGTTGAATCATACCCTTCATAGTAGCTTTCACTAGTCTTGGCCAAGTTCTCAACAAGTAGCTCTCCTTCTTCCATTGTAAGGTTTGCAAAACGCCCTTTGCTAGCCACATCCAATGTCCATTTGTGATCCTTAGCAACTCCCCAATAGAAAATGTTAAGGATTGCTTCTTTTTTGAACCCATGATGTGGACAATCCCTAGTGTATCCTCTAAGTCTCTCCCATGCTTCATGAAAGGTCTCATGGATGTCTTGCTTGAAGCTCAAGATGTCTCTCCTCATTTGGACTGTTTTTTGAGTTGGATAGAACCTTAGAAGGAATATCCTCTTGCAATCATCCCAAGAATTGACCAAGTGAGATGGTATAGCTCTCTCCCATTTGTGCGCCTTTTCTCCAAGTGAGAATGGAAACAAAATGAGCTTGATACTATCTTGGGGCACACCTTCAATGCTAAACATGTTGCACAACCTCTCAAAGGAGTCCAAATGATCATAAGGATTCTCCATTCCTATCCCCAAAAACTTAGAGCATTGAATTAACCTCACAAAGCTTGGCTTGATCTCATAGGCTTTGGCTTCTATTGGAGGAGGATGGATTCCAAATCTCAACCCATGAGAATGAGGAGTATCAAAGCTCCCAATTGTTGGCTTATTCTCTTGAGCTTGGGTAGGAGTGGATACCAATTCTTGAGGTTGTGGAGCTTTAATAATGCTTCTTTGCTTGTCCATCTCCAACACCTCAAATGAGCTTGTCTTTCCATTTCTCTTCTTTTTGTTTTGGTACCTTTGAAAGCACAAGAGAATTAAGGAAGACAAGTTAGTAACAACAAATAAGAAAAAATTCATCATCTCAAATAGAGATGAGCAAACAAGGTAAAATAAAAGCTTAGTCTCAAAGAGATTCAAAATCCTAATGGTTAATGCTAAACCCCAATGGCAACGGCGCCAAATTGATAGTAGGATTTTTCCACTTCAATTAATCTCTACTACTCATGTCATTGTAGTATTTGAGATGTCAATCCATAGGGGTTAAGATTAACAACACTAGGAATACATGAAACTATCTAAGCTAAGACAAATTTGAAATTCAAGTGACAAGGAACTATTAAAAGCAAACCACAAGCTAAGAGAGACACTACAAGTTCAATAATATGAAACTAAACCTTAATGATCACTAATTAAGCACTAATCAAGCAATTAACTACTAATCAAGATCACTAATTAACTAAAAACGAAACCTAGGGATGGAATCATTGATTTGGGCAATCAAATGGACAACCTTGCAATCATTTAAGCAACTAAACAAGCCATCTCTATGCCTAGAACACTTAATAAAGACTAATCCATGATGTGTGGTAATAATCCCTTTACTAATCACCCTAATGAACTAATGATGTTTTAGCATTAAAATGATTAGCAAGCATTAAACACAAGTCTAAATAGCATGATAAACACCCTAGGCAACTAATGTCTTAGGCTAGGAATGTAAATCTCTTAGAAAGTTGGTTCAAGCATTTCATCAAACACTTGGTGGGTGTGTGAAATGCTTATGATCCAAAAATAGCAAAGATTAGCTATTTGGCTTTAAGAACTACTTTATAAGAAGAGAGATGATAGAATCTAACCTAGATTGCAAGATTGAACCATTAGAAAACCATAAATCTAACCCATCCCCAAGTTCCTAAGGAACTACTCACTAATCATCATCAAGCCCATCAAATCAAAGATAAGCGATAAGCTAAACATGATTAGAGAAATGATAATAAGAAATTCAAGAGAGATATTGCATTAAACTTAAAAGAAATCTCAAAATCTCCTCCAAACCACAAAGGGGCATTTTTCTGTTCAAAAACAAGAGAGGATCCATAAAAATTACGTTTTTAAGTATTTATAGGGAAGGAGGTCAAACCGGGTCAACCCGGAACAAACCGGGTTTTGACCCATGGTAGCAGTCTTGCGGAAATCGCCATATCTCCCTAACCACAGCTCATAATGACATGAAACCACTTCCAGATGAAAGATGATTCAATTACCTACAACTTTGATATAGAGCTCGAAGGCTGAATCGGAACGGAAAGTCTTCGTTTGATCTGATTTGTACCCGGAAAAACATCTGTATTCGGATCGACCAGGCTCGTCGATCCAACTGGTCGATCCGAACCTCTGGTTATCTGGATCGACCACCTTCGTCGATCCAACACGTCGAACCCAACCCCTGGATGTTTGGTTCGAGCAGCTCGTCGATCCAACACGTCGATCCGAACAAAAATCGATGTAACTTTCTAACCACAGGTCCGAATGACTTGATTCCAACGGCACTAGAAAGCTCATTGGATCGTCTACAACTCTTAAGAAGGCTTCAGAGTCTGATTCTAAGTGCAAGGCCTTCTTCCGGACACATACATTTTGCACCACCAAATGCTTGATAGGCTTCTACAAGACTTTTGCTTCTCATTTAGCTGCTTGTCTTCCTCCTCTTGATGATTTCTTGCCCTTCCTTTGCTATGCCATCCTTCTCCAACTCCATTCATGCCTCCATAGCATCCAAATCACCTGATCAAGACTCAAAATGCACAAAAATATGCAAAGACTATGCAAATACACCCTAGAACTCTAAATGATCAAAATGCAACACAATGATGCTTAATTGGACTCCTAAATGATGAGAAACTTACACTAAATGGATGATAAATGATGCAAAATATAGACATATCAACTAAATTGATAGTAGGATTTTTCCACTTCAATTAATCTCTACTACTCATGTCATTGTAGTATTTGAGATGTCAATCCATAAGGGTTAAGATTAACAACACTAGGAATACATGAAACTATTTAAGCTAAGCCAAATTCGAAATTTAGGAGACAAGGAACTATTAAAAGCAAACCACAAGCTAAAAGAGACACTACAAGACTAACTATATGAGAAAAAGCCTTAATGATCACTAATTAAGCACTAATCAAGCAATTAACTACTAATCAAGATCACTAATTAACTAAAAACGAAACCTAGGGATGGAATCATTGATTTGGGCAATCAAATGGACAACCTTGCAATCATTTAAGCAACTAAACAAGCCATCTCTATGCCTAGAACACTTAATAAAGACTAATCCATGATGTGTGGCAATAATCCCTTTACTAATCACCCTAATGAACTAATGATGTTTTAGCATTAAAATGATTAGCAAGCATTAAACACAAGTCTAAATGGCATGATAAACACCCTAGGCAACTAATGTCTTAGGCTAGGAATGTAAATCTCTTAGAAAGTTGGTTCAAGCATTTCATCAAACACTTGGTGGGTGTATGAAATGCTTATGATCCAAAATAGCAAAGATTAGCTATTTGGCATTAGGAACTACTTAATAAGAAGAGAGATGAAAGAATCTAACCTAGATTGCAAGATTGAACCATTAGAAAACCCTAAATCTAACCCATCTCTAAGTTCCTAAGAGACTACTCACTAATCAACATTAAGCCCATCAAATCTATGATAGAGGATGAGCAAAACATGATTAGAGAAAGAATAATAAGAAATTCAAGAGAGATATTGCATTAAACTTAAAAGAAATCTCAAAATCTCCTACAAACCACAAAGGGGCGTTTTTCTGTTCAAAAACAAGAGGGGATCTATAAAAATTGGGTTTTTAAGTATTTATAGGGAAGGAGGTCAAACCGGGTCAACCCGGAACAAACCGGGTTTTGACCCAGGTAGCAGTCTTGCGGAAATCGCCATATCTCCCTAACCACAGCTCGTAATGAGATGAAACCACTTCCAGATGAAAGATGATTCAATTATCTACAACTTTTATGAAGAGCTCGAAGGCTGAATCGGAACGAAAAGTCTTCGTTTGATCTGATTTGTACCCGGAAAAACATCTGTGTTCGGATCGACCAGGCTCGTCGATCCAACTGGTCGATCCGAACCTCTGGTTATCTGGATCGACCACCTTCGTCGATCCAACTGGTCGATCCAAACCTCTGGTTATCTGGATCGACCACCTTCGTCGATCCAACTGGTCGATCCGAACAAAAATCGATGTAACTTTCTAACCACAGGTCCGAATGACTTGATTCCAACGGCAATAGAAAGCTCATTGGATCCTCTACAACTCTTAAGAAGGCTTCAGAGTCTGATTCTAAGTGCAAGGCCTTCTTCCGGACACATACAGTTTGCACCTCCAAATGCTTGATAGGCTTCTACAAGACTTTTGCTTCTCATTTAGCTGCTTGTCTTCCTCCTCTTGATGATTTCTTGCCCTTCCTTTGCTATGCCATCCTTCTCCAACTCCATTCATGCCTCCATAGCATCCAAATCACCTGATCAAGACTCAAAATGCACAAAAATATGCAAAGACTATGCAAATACACCCTAGAACTCTAAATGATCAAAATGCAATACAATGATGCTTAATTAGGTTCCTAAATGATAAGAAACTTACACTAAATGGAGGGAAATATGATGCAAAATATATAGACTTATCACAATACCAGAAACACAATCATACTATCAGTTATACAATTCGCATTATCAGTTATACAATTCGCAAGCAAGCACATAAAACAGATATGATCATCTACCCTAACTCGCGAACCATGACTTATGGACTTGGTTCTGCTCTAGTGAGAATCACACATCCCCCAAGCAAGAGACACGATCCGGCTATCCAAACGAGCTAGTTAGACATCATGTATTCTCACGGTTCACACTAACCAAATCACAATCACAGAAACATTGACTTTGCTAAGCCAAAACCACTAACTTACACAAGCAATAAATGAAAATCAGATAACCTAACAATCCTACCATCCTAGATACCAGCCACAGTCACGCACTCACCTTAGACACAAAGATAAACGTTTCAGACGGATGAAACTCGGTGATTACTCGTTCAGAAACAGAGATAGTCGGACGCACATGCGATTCCTCGGCTATCGCTACGACTAAACCCGCAAGATCCTATTCTCGGCTATCTCTCAAACCGTTCACTTTTTCTCGAACAAGATTCTGTATTCCCTCGGAAACAGCACAAAGCAGAAGGATTAGTCCGACGTTACTCGACAGAAACTCGGCCCTAATCGAAATATCTGAACACTTACCAATTCTCTCGAACGAATCAAAGTGCTCTCGGATATCTCACGATACACTCGAAAAACCCTCGAATAACTCGATCCTTCTCTCGGTAAATCGCCTCCACTCGATCGATTAACTCGAACAGAACTTGCCGAAATAGCATAGATCGCACAATCTCTCGGAAACAGTCATATCATTTGGATAATCTCTCGGATGAACTTCTCTCTCTCGACAAAAATCACCTTTAGGGTTCTTTCTCTCGGGATTTTGTCTACTAAAATACGCGGCCTCGGGAGAAATCCATTTTTATAACTTGAAAACCCTAATTAAACCATCCAGCCACGACCTAGCTGACGTGTCTCGGTTTTCTCTCGGTTATAGTTGGTCCGTTTTAAGTTTATCTCGGCTTAATCCGGACAAATTTCCTTTTCTCTCGACTATGTCCCATACCACTCGACTAACTTGCGAGAAATCCTTTTCCCACACGAAAAACTCTAACTTTGGGCGAACAACCTCAAGGCCCATGGTCCAGCCTCTTTTCTCTCGACACTTAGTCGTTTTCTCGAAAATTTCACAGATTTACTTGGCTATAGCCACGGTACAGTCCATTTCTCACGGACATAGTCACGGTACATACATTTTCTCACGGATAGTCGAACGTCACTCGACCCAGAACATATTTACATTGGCCATCCCATGGCCCACTCGACCATAATCAGAATTTATGGTCGTGGATGCTACGCATCCTCTCCCTTAGCCTCCTTTAGCTTGTTTTTATTTTCTTCTTTAGTTTTCAAGGATCTTGTAAATACTTTTATTTTTAATTTAGTTTTTACACTTCTCTTAATTATTTCTTCTTGTTCTTGCTTTCTAATCTTGTTTAGCCACATATTCTTTATAGGATTTCGTGGTTACTCATGATTAGGTTTTATATTTATGCTTTCATTTTGTTCTTGAGTTCAAGAACCTTTATTTTATGTTTATGCTTATTTGAGATTTGCAAACCGTGCACTTCTTGAATAAAGCTTGCATTTTCCTTATTTTAATTCTTGTCATTGATCTTCTCTCTAATCTTTCTTAGCTTTTATTTCCTTATGGATCTAAAGGTCAACCATATGATTAGAGAGTAGTGATTTCGTGGTTTTTAGGATGTGATAGATTTATGATCATAATCCTTCTCTACTCACCATAATTAATGCTTATTTTAAATTGATCACTTATGCTAAAGTTCATAGGCTTCCCTAACAAACACCATGTTAGATGAATGGTTTAACCATTTGTAGAGGATCTACCCTTCCTAGCCTAAGACATTAGTTATCTAGGAGGTATTTTGGCTTTATAGGGTTGGATCTCCTTGCTTGTTATCCTCATGGATCACTACGCGGTAGCGAGGTTAGATTGTGAGTTAGCAAAGCGACTTCTATCACGACAGTGGATTAGTCTTGATTAGAAACCCTATGTCTAAGGATTACCACCAAAGACCCAAGGTCTAGATGTTGTTATAAGCTATCATTGATCACAATGTTCATCATAGATCCTTATTGTCATTCTAAGAACCTCTTTTTTCATTATTTTATCTTAGTCCAAGCTTGTGTCTCGTTTTGTCTTGTTTAGCTTTCTTCTTTTCGTTGTCTTTCCTTAGGTTGTGTTAGCTTTTGTTCTCTTTTTGCTTTTGGTAATCATTTAGGTTGTTAGATAACTTATTCTCCCATTTGCTTAGCTTACCTGGTTTCATATAATCCTAGTGCCTCTATCTTGACTCTTTTGGATTTGACAAAGAACCCAAACTATACTACAATTGGCTAAAAAGGGTTTTAATTGCTAAGAGCTATAAAAAATCCTCTTTCAAGGCTTCTCATCTCTCACATGTTTAAGAGTCAATGACTCAGTCCATTACCCTTGTCTTTAGCAACAATCATATTATCTTGAATGACCAACTCCCCACCTTGTTTCTCAATGTCGACATTGAGACTTGACGGAAGCTGTAGCGACCCGACCCGATTTTCCTAACCCGCGGCCTAACCACAGTAAATTTTTGCCTTTCAACTGATATCCTAGATGAAGTCTAATACATCCCTTCCATCTAACAACTTAACTCTGTCCGTTCTCATCGACTATCCAACAACCAACGCAGTCAGGATAATCAGTACAAGTTTCGACTTAGTAAATACCTTGGCCATTCGCAGACTCGGATGCACTGACCCACGCTCCAATTGTCTCAGCCACCATACCGGCCAACCACGAAACACATCTCCCCCCGTACTTAGTCACTCAATCAACCATCCCCACATGACCAAGTACAGAAGAGAGACGGCTCGAATCCCCGATCCCTTGCACGTCCAGACACGATCAGCTCGATCGGCAGACACGATCATCTTGATCGCCAGAACACGATCCACCCGATCGCCAGAACACGATCCACTCGATCGCCAGTCAGTCCAATTCATGATCACCTGGACCATATCCACATTTCTCATGACTACAGCCGTAGTCCTCTCGGCTATCCCTCGGATATAGTCGAACCGCTCGACTATGTCTCTCGGCTCATCTCATACTCGTCGGATAACTCTCGATCCTGTCAAAATTCCTCGGTCATGATCGGATATCCCTCGGCTACGGTCGTACGCCCTTGACTACGGTCGGATATCGCTCGGACCAGTCAAACAACTCTCGGATAACTCTCGGATAACTCTCGGATTTCTCGGCTAACTCACTCCTCCATATGACCAAGTACAGAAGAGAGACATGATCAGATTCTCACGGACATGATCAGATTCTCACGGACAACTATCGGACACGGTCACACGCCCCTCGGACGCAGTCGACTATCGGATCGCCTCGGCTATCGCATAGCCATGTTCGGATTTGGTCGGAGAACTCAGGGCTACGGTCACACGCCCCTCGAACACAGTCGACTCGCTCTCGACTAGCTTCAGCTGTACACAGCCACGGTCGGATTCTCTCGGATATCTCACGATCCGCTCGGACAACCTTCGGATAATTCGATCCCTCTCGGTAAAACCCCACATCAGAACGAATAGTCGGATCGGATCGAACAGAACTCGCGATCTCTTGACGATAGTTAGAATCGCTCAGATACTCTCTCTCTCGGACGCAGTCGAACGCCCTCGGCTACGGACATAATTTATTCGACTACGGCCAAACCCTCCTCGACTAATCCCATCGCAGATCGACTATAGCCACATCGCCGTCGAACATCGTCGACTAGAATCTCATAACTCTCGACTACGGCCGATCTCCCTCCAACAGAATATCCACCCCTCGGCTAAGATCCTCTCTCACGTATTTCTCTCGGATATTTCTTCTCCCTAATGCGGCTGCTCGAGAAAATTCACGAAAATCCTCTTTTATACTCGTCAAACCTAGGTATCCCGGTTATAGTCGATGCGCGTCGGTTATGTCTCGGCTATAGCCGGTCGGTTTTAAATTCTCTCGGCCAAAACCTAAACTGCTCGGCTAAAACCCAAACCGCTCGGCTAGATTCCACTTTTTGCCAACCAAACACACGGCCCATGGTCCATCTCGACACTTAGTCAAATTCTCGGCCATATTCACAGTTTTACTCGGCTATAGTCCATTTCCACTCGGCAATAGCCACGGTCCTGTCCATCTCTCACGGACACAGTTACAGTACAGTCCATACCTCACGGACACAGACTAACCTCACTCGAATCAGAATGTATAAACAACGGCCATCCCATGACCCGCACGACCATACTCGGAATTTCTGGTCGCGGATGCTACAGAAGCTCTCTTGATGGAATGATTTCATCCTTTGCACCATAGAGTAGTTGCTCAATCTCTTTGATAGTAGCCTCATTCTCTTCATTGGAATGCTCCTCACTTGAGAATATATTATTGCAATACTCATTTGGGTTTGTGTGAGCCTTACCATTTGCTTGAGGGTTGGGTGATGAAGGGGAAGCTCCTTTGTTCTCTAATTGCTTGATCTTTTGGTTCAGTGACTCAATCTTGGAATGCACATCATTGTTATAACAATCAACTTTATTGTGAATTTCCCCTATTTTCTTGCTCATATAGATAGTTAGCACATTTACACCATTTTAACGTCCATTTAGTGTAGCATTTGCATTGTTTCATGCATATAACTTGTCCATATAGTCAAGTTTGCTTCCATAATAGTGTGTAGTGAGTATTAGCATAGTTTATTGCATATTTGTTGCATTTGAAGTGTTTCTTAGGTGATTTGCAGGCTAAGAGATCTAGACGGAGTTTCATGGATAGCAAGGAAGAAAGAGAGGTGAAAAGATGGACATCAGAAGTCGTCTAGGTCCATATCAGGCACCCATATCGGGCTTTGGTGCCTGATATAGAGCTGACAGTGATTTCAGAGCTTTAGTATCAGAGGGCTTATACCGGGCAACGGAGGTCGATACAGAACCAAACAGGACGAGAGGAGCATTGGTATCGGGAAGCCACATCAGGCTGAGGAGCCCGATTCAGACCAGACAGGGCGAGAAGAACTTCTGTATCGGGCATACACATCAGCCAGAGGAGCCCGATACAACCGAGAAGAAACGTGTGCCCGATATCAAGCCCGATCCAAGGCTAAAAACCGGGTTGACGCGGTTGCGCACTGTTCACTATAAATATCAAAAACTTAATTTTTCTTAATCACCTTATGTTCTTCCTTAGAAAACTTTCGTTTTTGGGTTCTAAGTGATTTTGTAAGTCCTTTTCAAGAGTTTATGAAATTTTAAAGTTTACCTTTATTAATCCCTCATATTTCATCTTTATAATCATGTTTATAAACTTTTCCTTCATGTGATTAGAGGATTTAACCATGATTAGTGAGTAGTTCTCTTAGGATCCAAGAATAAGGTAGATTAGGGTGATTCTAATGATGGTTAATGATGTCTAGGGCTTAGATCTTTTATTATCATTTCTTGTTTTGTGATCTTAATGATAGATTAGCTTTGTGACGAGGTCATCAAAGCAGTAGCTGAACCAAAACTCCATCAAACGTGCCACTCAAGCCACCTAAGGTCCGACCAGGACACATGTGCCTTTCATGAAGCATACCGAAGCAAATAGAAGGAGTTAATCAACGAATCAACATGTTCCAGAAATTTGACTCATCAGAGGTTCACTACGAAGTGGAATCGGGTCAATAGAAGCTAGGACCGAACCGGAATCAAATTTACAAAACCGGTGATTCCAGACTATCCGGTTAGTGAAGCTGCCGCAGACCAGTGTCCAATGATCGATGCCTTACAGCTCAACCACGGAGATTCAGAGAATGAGTCCACTTGGAGAACATTCTCAGCTCATCTAGATCACGCCTCGACGTGGAATCAGTCCAATCACGATTCAGTTAAAGGAGATATTCAGCTTGCAAATCGGATGATCTTGAGCTTACCCGAATTGGACATACGCACATTGATTGGATGGTTCTGACCGAACCAGGAGAAAATAAGCTACAAACGGACTTGTTATGAATTTTAATTCTTCAGCGAACCAGGGAGAATTGGTTTCACACCAATGACGGTTCATACATGAAAGGTGTTAGTTTTCTAAACCAGCCTTCATTCAACTTGCCTTATTTGGAGTTTTCCAACTTTGGAGCCTTGCAAACGTATGTGTGGTAACCAGGAGAGCTTATACATCATATAGTAGCAGTGGCGAGTCCACCTTATACAATAGGGTGTCAACTGAACTCATTTAAATATGAAAATTACACTAATTTTAAAGAAAATCTGGTAGCATTAGTGGAAAATCTGGGTTTTTTTACACCTTTGAACCCAAGTTCGATTCCTACAATATGATAAATTCTTTTCTTATAATTGTATATGACCCCGATAAAATTAATTTATGGCCTCGCCACTGTATAGTAGGTCTTGAGGGGGTATACATGTGCTACAATGACCATTGGATCAGGCGGGTCCAATCTCACCCACTCATACACCAACACTTTCCTTATTCGGCGCCAAGGAGAACATTTAAAGTCCAACAGCTCTATTTCTTGGATTTACTGAAGATAAACGACTTGGGGAGGTTCTATACAGTTCATAAAGTCCCTAGAAATCACTCATACATGCCAAAATTATCAAGATACAAGAGGACCACGACTTTCCTTCTTTGGACGAGGCCATGAATGCTCCAATGGCTAGTTTCTTTGAAGACCAAGTCCTTTTGCTATTTGTTATTCATTTTTCGTGTATTTTCAATCCTTTTTAGATTTAGATCGTTTTCATATGTCCTAGAGTCGAGCCTATAAAAGTTCAATTCATTGTATCATTTTACACACTTTTTAAATCAAAAACCGAGTTAATCTCTTTTAAGCTCTTTAGCTTTGTCTCTTGTTTTTTTTAAGTATTTTGGTGGATTCCATTGCTTAGTAAACGTCTAAGTCTCTGTATTTTTTGTGTGGATTCACATAGACTTTGACTTGTGTTCTTATCTCAAAGACTTTTCGCACCTTTGAGTGGCGAACTTCACCCCATCAAGCTTGTCAACTCTGGACACCCTTGTGATCAAAGCATTAGTGGATTCCGTGCCTACATCATCTGGTATCAGAGGTAAAAGCTCCTATCTGCAGGTTGTGTTCGTTCAACCCTTATCTCTTTCAATTATGTTGTGCTTTTGTGTTATTTCTTAAAATCGAAAACCTTAAAAAATCTGTTTTTGTTCTTGTTATTTATGTTTCCTTTGATATAACCAAAACAAAATAAAAATTTATTTCATTGTTTTTGTTTCATTTCTGTATCTTCATAAATCATAAAACCATATTAAAAAACAAAATTGTGACCAAATTTTTTTTTTTTTTTTGTTTCAATTTTAAACCAAAAAAAAAATTAAGATTTCGTTTTGGTTTGTTTTATTTCCATTTATTTTGAATTTAAAACAAGAAAATCTATTAAAAAAAACTTTATTTCTTTTCTTTGATATTTGCCTTTAAATTGTGAATATCCTCTTTGTAGAACCAATTCCGATCTTGTCATCTCTGTTTTGAAAGGTAGTACCGCGAATATTCAAAATACATGACCCAACAATCCATCCTAGACATGATCAAAACACTTCAAGCAGTGATTCCATCATTTGAGAAGTTTGTTGAGCGAATGGAACAAAATATGTTGGTATAGGAGAATGGCTGTGGATATGAACCAGGATATGAAGACATTGATCCTGAACCATCTGATCATCAATGGATAAGTACAAGACGAGCTGAGCCATGTGTGCATCCGCACCAAGGTTATAACAAATTTGTGCCTGAATTTTCAAAATTTTTAGGAAGTAAGAGAGATCCAAAGATTTACCTAGAGTGGGTGAGAGACATGGATGAGTGGTTTTGGTACCACAAGATCCAGAGGATAAGTGGCTTTTTCGTGCCCTCAATCTACTCTCTAGATGGGCATATGAATGGTGGAGGCAAGAAGAAAAAGAGCAAATGAGATATCAAAGACCAGCAATCACCACTTGGGAACAATTGAAAATTTTTATGAGCAAAAAGTATGTTCCAAGAGACCTTTAAACGGAATCAGGGAACAATACACTAGAAGGATCCCAGACCCAAGTCATGTGCATACAACAAGCTACAGGTCAGAACACAAGAGAAACGTCCCAAAGGCTGAAAGAATCAAACCAATTCAAGCCTAACTCCATTCACTACAAGAAAACAGTGATTTCGCGACTACTATTTACGACTAACAATGTAGTCGTAAACTTTTACGACCAATATGCGATTCTTTTGCGACTAATACATGGTAAAAAAAAAGTCGCAAAAAAGTCACAACATAGTCGTTAACTGGCGATCAAAGATAATAGTCGTAAATCAGTCGTAAAATTATGACTGATTTACGACTCATTCGGCGGGTCGCTAGACAGTCGCTTCGTAGTCGTACAAAACCGGTATACCACGTTTTCTTCATTTAGTGGGTTGGTGCACCTAATTTATATCGTAGTCGTAAATCTGTCGCATTGTTGTCGCAAAATATATCTATAAATACCAAAACGAAATCTCTCGTCTACGATCAAAACATAAAAATTCGATCAAAACATAAAAACATAGAGAAAAAGTAAGTTTTTTTTAATATAATTGTAATGTCGGGAAATTACAGTTATAATCATTTTCGGGAGTGGATGTATAAAAGGATCGATGAAGAGACGGAAAATTTCTCAGCAGAGTTCATAGCTTGTGTCGATCAATTCAAGGCATTTGCAAATAACCAGCCTCTAACGCAGAGCAATAGGGGTAAGTTTCACTGCCCTTGTAGTGTTTGCAAAAACGACAAATTTATCACGGGGACAAAAGTTTGGAATCATCTGTTTAGTAGAGGATTTATGCCAGATTATTATGTTTGGTATGAGCACGGAGAAGAAATCAATATAGATTTAGGAATGAGTTGTGTTAATGTAAGTGGGATTTAAGAAGTAGTGGGTAATGTAGTTCAAGATAGGTATGTAGATATGGTGAATGATGCATTTCGTGATACCGAGCGTTTTGATAACTATGAGGATGATAGTTATCAAAATGTAGAAGAACCGGTACGTAACCATTCAAACAAATTCTACAACTTGTTAGACGGAGCGAAAAATCCATTATACGAGGGTTGTCAAGAAGGTCATTCGCAGTTATCCTTAGATGCTCGAATCTTGCAAAATAAGACAGATTATAATATGAGTGAAAAGTGTGTGGATTCGATTTGCAAGATGTTGATAGAGTATTTGCCAGACAGAAATCAGTCAACCAACTCACATTACGAGACAGAAAAATTAATGCGGAATTTAGGCCTCCCATATTATACAATTGATGTTTGTATTAAAAATTGTATGATCTTATGGAAAGAGGATGAAAAGTGGGATAAGTGTCAATTTTGTGATGCACCAAGATGGAAGCCTAACAACGGACGACAAAGAACCAAAGTTCCATATAGTCGTATGTGGTATCTACCAATTACTGACAGATTGAAGAGAATGTATCAGAGCGAGAAGACTGCAGCGGCAATGAGATGGCATGCTGAGCACAAAGCAAAGGAGGGAGAAATGTGTCATCCGTCTGATGCAGCGGAGTGGAAACATTTTCAAGACTTACATCTCCAGTTTGCAGAAGAACCCCGTAATGTATATCTTGGATTATGTACAGATGGATTCAATCCATTTGGCATGTCTCGTAATCATTCTTTGTGGCCTGTGATCTTGACCCCATATAATTTACCCCCTGGTATGTGCATGAAGACAGAGTATTTGTTTCTTACAATTCTGAATTCTTGGCCAAATCATCCGCGAGCAAGGCTGGATATCTTCCTCCGACCTCTTATTGATGAGCTTAAAGAATTATGGTCTACTGGAGTCGATGCATACGATATATCCTTGAATCAAAATTTCAATATGAAAGCAATGTTGATGTGGACGATAAGCGACTTTCCGGCGTATGGCATGTTATCAGGATGGACGACTCATGGTAAATTGTCTTGTCCAATTTGTATGAAAGAAACACAATCATTTTATCTCCCCAGTGGAAGGAAGACGTGTTGGTTTGATTGTCACCGAAGATTTCTTCCTCGTCCTCATGATCATCCACTGAGGAAGAATAAAAAAGACTTCTTGAAAGGAAAACAAGCTCTGAATAAGTAACACCTCAGTCTTTGACAGGTGAGCAAGTTTACTACGAGCGGATAGATAGTGTTAATCCCCCGAAAACAAAAAACTGCGGTGGAAACGGTCATGAAAAGAAAAAAGCTGGCTATGGGGATTGGCATAACTGTCACAAAGAAAGCATATTTTGGGAGTTACCGTACTGGAAGGACCTCAATCTCCGACATAATCTTGATGTGATGCATATAGAGAAGATTTTTTTTGACAACATCATGAATACTCTTATGAGTGTGAAAGGTAAATCAAAAGACACCGTCATGTCACGAAGGGATATAGAACGATTCTGTTCTCGACCACACTTGCATGTTGATAGTGCTGGTAAGGCTCCTTTCCCCGCATTCACATTGACAGAAGAAGCTAGAACAAGTTTATTGAAATATGTGAAAGAAGCGGTTAAATTCCCAGATGGTTATGCGTCCGACTTGTCTAGTTGTGTTGATATGGTTAACGGGAAGTTTTCAGGCATGAAGAGTCATGATTGCCATGTTTTTATGGAGCGGCTACTCCCATTTATCTTTGCAGAACTCCTAGACCGCAACGTCCACCTTGCGTTATCAGGTATCAATTATTTATATTTCTATAAGATGCGACACTTAAATATGATTATAGTATTTTATATTAACCATCAATTTGATGTTTGAATATATATTGTAGGGGTTGGAGGATTTTTCCGTGACTTATGTTCGAGAACTTTGCAGAAAAGCCACGTCCAAATTCTAAAACAAAACATAGTCTTAATCATATGCAATTTGGAGAAGATCTTTCCACCATCATTTTTTGACGTGATGGAGCACTTACCTATACATCTCCCTTACGAAGCTGAACTAGGAGGCCATGTGCAATATAGGTGGATGTATCCTTTTGAAAGGTTTTTCAAAAAGTTGAAAGGAAAAGCAAAAAACAAAAGATATGCGGCAGGATCGATTGTTGAATCATATATCAATGACGAGGTAGCTTATTTTTCAGAGTACTACTTTGCCTCCCATATACAAACGAAGTCAAGGTAAACGCTAAAATTATTCAAATTTGTAGATGACACCAGCTATATAACATTCTAATGTGAATTACTTTTCACTCATTTGGCTAGGTTAACAAGATTCGATGAAGGTGAAGTCCCTGTATATCATGTCCATGGAGTACTTGATATATTTACTCACGTAGGTCGTCCAAGTGAGGAAATGCATGAAATATGGCTTTCAGAGCGAGACTACCAATGCGCACATGCATATGTTTTGCGAAATTGTGATTATTTTCAGCCACTAGAGAGGTATATAAATTGGCATGTCTTCTTATGTTTTACTATAGCCGACTAAGATTTCTCATATATGTGTTGGTCTTATATAGCATGTTCGAAGACTATATTTCTACAAAATATCCAGAACTCTCCGAAAAAGAACTCTTCGCAAAAAGAGCTGAAGAATATCCTATATGGGTGAAAGATTATGTATGTTTTATTAAATATTCTCAACTACGTATATAATATATAAATATGTGTATTTATATTGATATTGTTTATCTATATGCAGATTGCTTACTCGAAGGCCACTAATCATTTTCCTACTTGGGTTCAAGAGATAGTGCATGGACCTGTGAATAAGGCGAAAACATGGCCCATCTATTTCACAAGAGGATATTTAAATCATACGCAGAATCACAGCGAGGGACGAAAGACATGTAACTATGGCGTATGTGTTAAAGGAGAGAATTATACTAATGCATTTGATGAAGCTGATTTCTACGGGATCTTAACCGATATCATACAACTTGAGTATGAGGGAATGGTCAATATGAAAATCACACTTTTTAAGTGTAAGTGGTATGATCCGGTTATTGGCAGAGGCACTCGAAGGAGCAATGGTGGCATTGTTGACGTTCGTTCATCGAGAAGATACAATAAATACGAACCGTTTATTCTAGGTACGTTTACAGAAAAATATAAATGTCGATCATATATATTTATGTATTTATACTTCTATTTATTTATTGATACAGCTTCTCAAGCCGATCAAGTTTGTTATGTCCCGTACCCATACACAAAGAAACCAAAGCAGTTGTCGCTCAATGTTATAAAAGTGAATCCGAGGGAAAATATTTCAGGAGTTTACAAAAATAAGGACCCGACTCTTTTGCAACAAGAAAATGATGATGTCGTACTTATGACTACTATTGAAGATATCGAAGTCGATAATTTGGTACACGGAGAAAATCTAATAAATCTCGATTACGATGTCGGAGATGCAGAAGCTGAAGATGAATTTCAATGTAATACATCATCGTCTGATAAGGACGATGAAGAATTTAACTAACTTTGCATAATTAATCCCTTTGTGTTATAAAATTTGAATTTAAATAATCTGTTTTCTAAATTAAAAATTCAAAATTTTACTTATTCTTATAGACCATAACCAATTTCATAATTAAATCAAATCAAAAACCAAAATTAAAACTTAAACCAACATTAAAACCAAAATACAATTAAATTTGTTCAAAACCAAAAAAAAAACCAAAATTATTTAAAACTAATTGCTAAACCAACCTAAAACCAATTCACAAAACCTAATCCTAATACCCAATCTTCATTCTTCATTCTGCGTAACTAGTTCTCCTTGGCCGCAGTCAAAAAAATCCCCAATCTCTCTTCTCCTTCTCGTTCGAACCCTAATCCTAAATTCTCTCTCACAAAATCCCCATTTTGATTCACTTTGTATCCCATTTTGATTCTGATTCACTCCTTATCCGATTGTATTCACTTTGACTTCGATTCACCGAACCCTAATCCCCAATCTCTCTTTCTTTCTCGTTTTCGAAACCCAAATTCGAAATCCTATGGCGAACGGAGGACGAGGTAACGGAGGACGAGGTAACATACGTCGTGGCGGAGGACAAAGACGATCCACTCCGAACATCTCTCAGAGACACAGAGGCTCCAACGCGGTGAGAACTCCCACCCCTCTTCCTTGCCAATATGACTTCACGCTGTCGATTTCAGCTCCGGAAAATGGATTGCCCCAACGTCGAGTCCCTAGCAATTCAGGTCAACCACATTTCTGAGACTTTCCACCGCTGGTAGAGCTTCAGCCAGTATGCTGCATCTCCAGCAAGCGAGTAGGGGAAAAGCTTGCAGAAGAGATAATCATATGTGACTCCATTGGCCTTGATTCTTGATGCCAAATCTTCAAACCTCTCTATGTGGTCCATTGGATGCTCATTAGGGAGACAATGGAATGGATGCTGAGAAACCAATGTGTAGTTGATGCGATCCTCAAAAGCTGAGGCTCGCTTGGGTGGATGATGGAGGCTGAAAACTGGACTAAAGTCACTCTCTTTCAGCCGGTCGGATGGAATATGATCGAAGTGGGAAGATGGCGCCTGTCAAGGGACTAAAGTCACTCCTTGAGAAGGCTGATCGGATGATGATGGATAGATGGTGGATCGAAGAACGCCACTCAAGGCTGTGAAAGCCCTTGTGATGAGTTCACAAACCTAGTCTCAAGGCATCGCACACAAGAGACATAGATTTAAACATTTACTAAGTATAGAAATCCATCTAACTTAGATAAACAAACAAAGCCTAAGCTTCAGAGAAAAATCTCTTTTATATTTCCAAAAATTTCAATGTGTTTTTACAATGAGAACAATTGAGCTTTTATAACTCTTACAAAGGATCTTTACAATAAATTACATTTAAAGAAAATTATACACATTTAAATAAAAAGAGCAAAATAAGCTAAATCAAATAAAAATCTTCTTGCCACCAATTTTGCCTAGGACTTGAATGAGGATCTTTGACTTTGTGAACTTATGAGCATGATATTTTGATAATAAATCCACATATTGAAGACCTTTGATTTTATGATTTTGGATATTGTATCAGTAGTAAGCAGGTTTCAGCTCGAAATCATTCCTCTGGAATGCAGGAGGACGGATCGCAGCTTTATTAGCATAGAACTGGTATGGTCGGTTGTATTCACCAAGCGTTCTTCCACGTCCAGCGTCTGCGTGTGCACGGTGTCGATCGACACCATCGAGTACCTCTTTTTCGACGACAACAGCTCCATTGTCATCGAGTCTCTGGCCTTGATCGTTCCTTCTGTTCCCTTCTCCATCCACCAAGTTACGAGCTTCGTCGCAGATCAAAACCATAAGACCAGCCATCTCTGTCTGCGGAGGGTGTCGATCGATGCTATTGGTGTCGATCGACACTCGGGTAGATGCTCGGTTCTTGCGTTCGAGACGGCCTAGTTCTTGGTTTAACGCGATTAGTTCCTTGTCCTTGTTACTTCTGGTACTGGGCATGCACCTGAAACCAAAACTAAGAAACTAAATCAGTAACAAATAAAAACAAAAATAAAACCTAGTCAAAATCCTAATACTAGATTCCGTAGGGAGCAATTACTTCCCCGGCAACGGCGCCAAAAACTTGATAGGGGTCAGGTTTTACCCTAATAAAACTACTGGAAGTGCACAGCAAAAGCAATCGTAGTATAAGGGGTTATCGAATCCCAAGAGAAGTAGATGCTACGCTAAGGTTTCTAAGTTCGAATTATGCTAGGTTGAATCAAATAAAATTAAAACGAAGCAATGGAATTAATGAGTATCACGAAAATCGGTTCTTAAAATCAGGAGACTAAGGCGCTAGGTTTCAGGAAAATTCTCAGGTGATCTAAATTGCAGGTCTAGACAGAATGTTAGAAATTATGAAGAACTGTTCTAGAACTCGAAACACTAATGTAAAATCAACTAACTCTCGCTGCGAAGATTATCTATGTCTAAACCCTAGAGTTCCAAATCTCTTTGCAAATCCTATCAGTTCAGACAAGCATTAATATCAGGTTCAATTGTTCACAAAATCCTAAACCAAATCTCTTTGCGAATATGAATTTTGCTCATCTAACATTAGTTCAGGCAATTAATAATACTCTCGCATCTATTAATCAACCTAAGATCAGATTCTAGGTCATGAAGCTAGAATAAGCGTTAAACACAAATCCAGATGAAGAACTCTAATGATTTTATCCTAACAATTTAATTGACCTAACAATTCATTAATCACCTTTGAAAAACCCTAAACCTAACTAGCAAACTACTCAGACATGGTGAATGAAGAAAACATCATGAATAAAGAAGATTGCATAAAAGAAATCAATAGAAACAAAGGAGTTCCGAATTTGCTCTAAAGGAGACAAATTCTTCTCTCTAAAATCTCTCTAAAAATCTCTCTCTAAGTCTCAAAACAGAAAATAAGAATAATTAATGGTGGTTAAACAATGCCTTAAAAACTTGTATTTATAGGCAAACTCGCGTCAGGGGCAAACTTGTAAATACTTGAAACTTCTTGTGATTTCCTTTTTCTGATGGAAGTTCGTGAAACTTAGCGATCTCGATTGGTGTCGATCGACACCTTGCGTGTAAATCCGTCTTCTGACTTCATCACTTTGCAACTTCTTCCAGAATGCTCCAAGAAACTCCAGAATCTCCAACTTTGCTCCAATCGTAGTCTAACCTGTAAAGACTCTAATAGGACTCTAAAAAGACCAAAAGACTCTATAAAAACACTTATATCATGGTCTAAAATGGGTAAAAACCATGATATATCACTTTCATTGGTCCGAAGAAGTGATGGACCCTTGAGGTAGATTCTTCTCCCAAAGATGAGCTTTATCTCCAAGTGAGAAAGGGAACAACCGTAGCTTGAACCCATCTTCAGGGACTCCATTGATCTTAGTCTACCACAAATCCTAATTGATCCAAATAATCCAATGGGTCGTCCACAACAAACCATGAAATTCGCAAACCTTGCACCATGGAGATAAGGCTTGCCTTCATCTCAAAGTTGTTATTCTCAACTAGTGGAGAGATAATACCTTGGCAATTTGCATAAGTACTGGGTGCATCTCCAGCCTCAATATGACTTGGTTGCCTTGGTTGATGATGTGGAAATTTTGCTTGAGTGCCATTCCCTTGGCCTTGATGAGCTTGTTCTCTTGGTTCTTGTGCAACATCATGTGCTGGTCTATTACCACCATGCTCTTGTGGGTTTTCCATACAAAAGCCATTCAATATGCTCAACTCTTTCTCTTTCTCTTCTTGATCTAACCCCTCTATCTAAGTGGTGAATATTGTGTAATGCCTTAACAAGATTGGCTCTTCCACTAGACCTCAAGTACATGCACCTATAGAGAGAAAAGAAACCAAAGTGAAAGAAATTAGTAGCCAATGTAAAAATAAAGCGTAATCTCTAGAAGATTCAAAATCCTAATGATTAAACAAGACCCCAATTGGCAACGGTGCCAAATTGAAAGTAGGATTTTTACTAGCAATTACTTAGTCCCACTCATGTCATTGTAGTAATTGTGATGTCAATTCAAATGGGATTTGTATGCTACAAAAGGAATGCATGAAACTACTAAATCTAAGCAAATCAAGTAGATGTTTATGTCTAACATAACAACCTAATTGGAATAGTAAACAAGAAGCAACCAAACAAAGCTAACAACTTAAGCAATCAAATCAAATTCAAACAAGAAACAAGAAGCAAACAAATATTCAAAATTTAACAAAGAGAAATAGAATCCAAGAATGAGGTTATGGACTTGAGTGATCCTAGAGTTAACCTATGATGTTGATTCAGTCACGAACAATGCTAATCCTTAGGTTTAGAATACTAATTAAGACTAATCCACTCTCATGGTACAAATCCCTTTACTAATTACCTAATTAAGAGCTAATCGTCATTAGTGAAAAGTAATCAATAAGCATTAAGCATAAGTTTTAATCTACCAATAAACACCTTAGACATCTATTTCAATAGGCTAAGCATGTAAATATCTTGATTTAGTTGGTTGGAGCATTTCATCAAACACCTTGTGGGTGGGAAATGTCATTTGGTCTAAAATCACTTTTCTCAAAGATAATATAACATTAAGATCACTAAACAAGAAAAGATTTAAAGAGTCTAGGCCCTAAACATCATAGATCAATCTTAACTCACACCTAATCTACCGCATTGATATACTTAGATATTTCATGCATTCACCATGCATTTAGGACATATTTGCATTCATATTGCATTCATACTTGGAATGATTATAGCTTTTGTCCCATTTTAGGTTCTAAGACATGTTGCATTAGAATTTGCATAAGTTCTAGTATATATGCATCATTTTCAGGTCATTTGGTGTGCATGAAGGTAGTTTGGATAATAGGCATGGACAAGAAGAGCTAAGGAATAGATTGGAGTCAAGAAGAAACTTGAACAAAAGAAATAGGGGCCAGATCAACCAGCAGATCGACCCGCCAGGTCGATCCAGCCCGAAGATCGACCTGCCATGTCGATCCAGCCCGAAGATCGACCGCGTGATCGAGCGTTCAGGTCGATCCAGCCCAAGATCGAGCCAGCCGATCGATCTGAAGACCTACCCTTCGGCCAACAAGGGATCGATCGTTCCACCACGTATCGATCGGTCTACAGTTCTACGCATCCAGATCGAGCCACAGATCGACCAACCGATCGATCCAAACCAACGGCCAAGGACGGATCGATCGTTCCACCACAGATCGATCGGTCTACAGTTCTACGCATCGGCCAGCACCCGGATCGACAAACAGATCGAGCCACGGATCGACCAGCTGATCATTCTGAAAAGGAACGACCAAGGAGGGATCGATCGATCCGCAGTATATCGATCGAACTGTGCCTCTGCTTTTTCCTTCTTTTGGCTCACAAACCTCTATCTTGTCTTTAGTGAGGGTGCCATCATTACTGGGCCTATATAAGACATCATACCCTATTTTTCTTCAGAGACCACAAAATTTTAGAGTTCTCATCTTCATCTTTAGGTCTTGCCACCATCTTTGAAGGTTTTCATGCTTTTCTTGTTTTGTAAACTTTAAACTCTTATTTATATCAAGTACTTATCCTTAATCTCTTTTCTTGTTCTTAGCTAAGAATGTTCATCATCTCAAACACAGAGTTTAAGAGAGATTCGAACATGGTTAGTGAGTAAATCAGCAAGGTTTAAGGTTTTGGTGATTAGGGAGGTTTAAGAAGTTTAACTTGGGATTTTTCTTGTTCTTCATCTCATTCTCTTCTTGGATTTAGAGGGCTAAAAGCCTAGAGATGCTTGAGAAAGATCTCTTTGATCTTAGGGATTTTTTTATCTCAAAAAGACTTAGGAAATCCCATAAACCCAAATCCAAGAGATTAGCTCATCCTTTTCTACACACCATGGATGTTTAGGGAGCTAATTAGGCCATGTTTAGGATCTTTGCTTTATGTTCTTCAGCCTATCTTTCCACCATATACCATGGGTTAGGATGAAAGGTTGAAGAAAAGATTTTTACCACAAACCATGGAAAGAACTAACTTCTGTTTCTTAAGGCCTAGAGATATCTCATTAGGAATGTGTAGTTCTATTTTTGTAAAACCCAATTTCGAATCTTAAACCTCTCTAAGCATGAACCCAAACCTTGCATCTATTTCTAGTATTTGAATCCTCAAAGCCATCATCTTTTAGTTTTAAAGTTAAATCTTTTCACTTAGCTTGTTAAAATCATCTAATCTCCTTAATAGTTTGTTTAGAGTATCTTAATTCGAAAACTTGTGTTCTTGAATGTTTCGTAGTTTATAAAATAGCTTAGAGTATCACTCATTATCCTAGAAATTAGTTAGCAGTTGTTATATTTTTATAACTAGTTTTTATAATTCATCTTAGATTGCTAAAAATTGCCTACTTGGTCTGTCTTTAGCATTTGGATATTTAAAACTTGTAGCACGGTCATTAAAATTCTTAGCAGTAGCCTAACAGTAGTTTAACCCATCAGTAGAATTGTTAAAATTGTTTTCATAGTCGTTTGATAGCTGCAAGTAGTTTTTACAATTTATTTCCCTTATTTAAAAACGAAAATAGCTTAGATTTACTTTGAGCTCTTGGAGTCTTGGTAGCTTTCAATACCTGATTTGGATTGACACCTAAAGTATTACAATGAGATAAAGAGGCTTTATGTTTGATTAGAAGACACGAAATAAATCTCTTATCAAATGGCGCCGTTGCCAAACTTGAGTTTTGATTGAAAGTATTAAGATTTGGGGTTTAGTAGAGACTAAGTTTTTATTTTGATTTTGGTTACTGATTTTCCTACTTTGCTACTTGTGTTTTCAGGTACATGAACTTGAGATCTAAAGGTGACAACAACTTACTCCAGCCTAAAGACAACATCCATCAATTTGGAAGTGAAAGGCATAGAAGAGAAAATCAAAAACAGTTTGAAGAAACTGTGCAAGGAGTCATGGCTGACCACGAACAAGTAGACGATCCACCTCAACATGCTGTTGCTGGTAGGGGCAATGCAAACCCCTACCACCCTCCTAGGATACCACGGATCATTGGTGCGAGTGATGCACCAAACACCCACACCAATCGGTTTGGGATTACTCCACCGCCGGTGCAGAACAACAACTTCGAGATCAAGCATGGATTTGTCTCTATGGTCCAGAATAGCAAGTTCCATCGTCTAGCAATGGAAGACCCTCTTGAGCACTTAAGACAAATTTGAGCAAGTTTGTGGAATGATCAAGATCAATGGTATCTCCAAAGATAGCTTCAAGCTAAGGTTATTCCCATTTTCTCTTGGGGATAAGGCTAGGCATTGGGAGAAGACACTTTCTCAGGGGACAATCACCTCATGGGTTTATCGCAAAAAGGCCTTCCTGTCCAAATTCGTCTCAAGCACAAGGACAGCTCGCCTAAGGAGTGAGATAAGCAGTTTTGCACAAAAGCAAAATGAAACCTTTAGTGAAGCAATGGAGCGCTTCAAGGACTACACCATTCAGTGTCCTCATCATGGTTTCAGAGAGGAGACACTCTTGAGCACTATATACCGTGGAGCATTGCCAAAAATTCGCATGCTATTGGACACGGCAAGCAAAGGAAATTTTCTTGGACAAGATGTGCAAGAAGGAATGGAGCTTATTGAGAGAGATGGAAATTATTCTGAGGAGTATGACAGAGCACCAAGGGGTCATGAGCTGGAAGCACACAAGAAAGAGCTGAAGTCACTCCATGAGAAAGTAGACAAGATGATGCTTGAGAGCCAAAAACAAGTCCACTTTGTTGGTGAAGTTTCGGATTTGTATGACAATCAAGAAGCAAATCAAGGAGAGTTTGAGGAAGCTCATTGGGTGGGAGGCCAAGATTAACCTAAGCCACAGGGCTATGTTCAAAGGTATCAAGGCAACAACAATTTGTCTTATTAAAGTACCAATGTGGAGAATCCAAAGGACCAAGTGTACCCTCCACAACAAGGCAATCAAGAAAAACCCTTTGTCCCTTACAACCAAGGTGGTTTTGCACAAAACAATGGATACCATGGGCAAAGACAAGGTCACTTCCAAGGCCAACAAAAGTAAGGAACCAAGGGCTATCATCCTGGTTTTGTACCACAACAACAACAAAGCCAAGCTCAATCACAAGATACTATCCAAGCTATGCTCCAACAACTTCTCCAAAGACAAGCTTCTAACAACTTGAAATTTGCTGAGATAAATACAAGGCTGGACTCTTCTCTTACTGAGGTTTCAACACAGATCAGTAACATGAACAACAAGATTCGCCAGCTAGCGAAATGCAAGGAAGCTTACCCGGAAAGTGTGAAACAAATCCTAAGGAGTATGCAAATGTGATCACACTAAGGAGTGGGAAAGAGCTTGCGCCACGGTCCACAGCTATGGACAATGAGGACATTGTGATTCAAGAGGGGGAGAGTAATCTTTCAAAAGATCAAGAGATCACCTTTGACAATGTCTACATTGAGAGGGCAAAAAAAGGCAAGGAAGAGGTTTTGGAAAAACAAGTGGGGGAAGCAAGCAAAGAGAAAGATGTTTTCATACCTCCACCTTATAAACCAAAGCTCCCCTTCCCTGGACGTTTCAAGAAGCAGCTGGTTGAGAAGCATAGAGCTTTGTTTGAAAAACTTTTGAGAAATGTTGAGCTGAGATTGCCTTTGCTTGATTGTTTGGCAATGGTACCAAAGTATGCCAAGTTTCTCTAGGATACACTCGCCAAGAAAGTTAAGGAAGGTCAAGAGGTCATGGTATTGAGTCAAGAGTGCAGTGCCATCATCCACAAAGAAATAGCACCAAAGAAGCTAGGAGATCCAGGCTCATTCACCATACCTTGTGCGCTAGGGCCATTGAGGTTTAGCAATTGCTTGTGTGATCTTGGAGCTAGCATAAACCTCATGCCTCACTCTATTGCCAAGAAGCTGGGTTTCACAAAGTTTAAAGAGTGTAGGATATCTCTCATCCTTGCTGATAGAAGTGTGAGACTTCCGATTGGTATGCTAGAAGACTTACCCGTGCGAATAAGTGATGTGAGTGTGCCAACAGATTTTGTGGTATTGGAGATGGATGAAGAGCTTAAGGATCCTCTAATCCTTGGAAGGCCATTCTTAGCCACTGCTGGAGTCATCATAGATGTGAAGAATGGCAAGATCTCTCTACATTTGGGGAAAGATATTGAGTTAAACTTTGATATCAATGAAGTCTTGAAGAAACCAACCATTGGTGGCCAAGTGTTTTACATTGAGGCAATGGATGCTCTTGCTGATGAGCTCCTTGATGAACTAGGCTAAGAGGACCACCTTCTGCTAGCCTTGACCACGGAATGTGGAGAGTTTGGATATCTTAATGAGGAGACACAAGAGTATGCCAAGCTACTAGACTCACGCAAGGTTTTGAAAGAAGAGGAAGACACTTACTTGGAGCTGGATATGGAATGTCCTGCTTTTGGTATTGATGCTGGCTTAAGAGAGGACGAAGAGGACAGTAGCTTCAATACAAGCCAAGGAGAGGAGTGGAGCAAGCTCCTTGCCCCAAAGGTTGACCTCAAGCAACTTCCAAATGGGCTTAGGTATGCTTTCTTGGGTGCAAATGACACATACCCTGTAATTGTGAATGAAAATCTAAGTGATGATGAGTTAGACTCACTCCTTAAGAAGTTGAGGAAGTATAGAAAGGCCATTGGTTATTCTTTGAGTGACATCAAAGGCCTTTCACCAATGCTTTGTACTCATAGGATTCACTTAGATAATGAAAACACATCCTCCATTGAACACCAAAGGCGCCTAAACCCAAATTTAAAAGGTGCTCAAGAAAGAAATTTTGAAACTCTTAGAGGCTGGTGTAATATACCCAATCAGTGATAGCATGTGTGTCTCTCCAGTCCATGTGGTACCAAAGAAAGGGGGAATCACAGTAATAAAAAACGAGAAAGATGAGTTAATACCTTCTAGGACCATAATCGGTCATAGAATGTGTATTGACTATAGAAAACTCAACTTGGCCACAAGAAAAGACCACTTCCCTCTCCCTTTCATTGCCAAATGCTAGAAAGATTAGCCAATCACCCATACTACTGTTTTCTATATGGCTATAGTGGTTTCTTTCAAATCCCAATTCACCCAAATGACCAAGAAAAAACCACTTTCACTTGTCCATATGGAACTTTTGCATATAGGAGAATGCCTTTTGGGCTTTGTAATGCTCCAGCCACATTTCAAAGATGCATGATGTCCATATTTTCTGACTTGATTGAGAAGATGGTTGAGGTATTCATGGATGATTTCTCTGTGTATGGCTCTTCCTCTGGTGTTTGCTTGTCTAATTTGTGCAGGGTGCTTAAGAGGTGTGAGGAGACCAATATCGTGCTCAACTGGAAGAAATGCCACTTCATGGTCAGAGAAGGGATAGTGCTTGGCCATAATATTTCAGAGAAAGGCATAGAAGTTGATAGAGCGAAAATTGAGGTCATGATGAACCTAGAACCGCCGGTGAATGTGAGAGGGATTAGAAGCTTCATGGGGCATGTTGGGTTCTATAGGAGGTTTATCAAAGACTTCTCCAAGATAGCACGTCCTCTTACAAGGCTACTGTGCAAAGAAACCGATTTCATCTTTGATGGAGAATGCCTTCAAGCCTTTAAGACCATCAAGGAAGCACTTGTCACCACACCTATAGTTAAAGCTCCAGATTGGGAGCTGCCCGTTGAGATAATGTGTGATGCAAGTGACTATGCTGTGGGTCCTGTCTTGAGTCAGAGGAATGACAAAAAGTTGCATGTAATCTACTATGCAAGCCGCACCTTGGATGATGCACAAGTCAAGTATGCAACCACCGAAAAAGAGCTTATAGCCGTAGTCTTTGCTTTTGAGAAATTTAGGTCTTACTTGGTGGGTTCTAAGGTCATTGTGTATACTGACCATGCTGCCTTGAGGTACATATACTCCAAGAAAGACACCAAGCCTAGACTCTTGAGATGGATCCTTCTCTTGCAAGAGTTTGATATGGAGATCAAAGACAAGAAGGGTATAGAGAATGGTGTTGCGGATCATCTTTCAAGGATGAGGGTGAATGATGTCATACCACAGGACGACTCTCTCCCTGAAGAGGAGCTTATGATGGTCAAAACTTTGGTTTGTGCAAGGCAAGAAGAGAAGCTTGAAGATGTTTTGAGTCTAAAGGAAGAAGATCTCCCTTGGTATGCAGATATTGTTAACTTCTTGGCTTGTGGGGAAGAGCCTACTCACTTGGACCATTACCATAGGAAGAAATTCATGAGAGATGTCTCTCACTACTACTGGGACGAGCCATACTTATGTAAAAGGTGTGTGGACAGCCTATACCGAAGATGTGTTACAAAAGTTGAAGCAAGAGACATCCTTCTCCATTGCCAATGTTTAACTTATGGTGGTCATTTTGCCTCATTCAAGACAGCTACAAAGGTTCTCCAAGCTGTATTTTGGTGGCCTACACTCTTCAAGGATGCACATGAGTTCATAAAATCATGTGAAGCTTGTCAAAAGGCTGGGAACATAACCAAGGGAAATGAGATGCCAAAAGTACCTATCTTTGAAGTGGAGGTCTTTGAAGTTTGGGGGATTGATTTTATGGGGCCATTTCCATCATCATATGGCAACGAGTACATTCTTATGGTAGTAGACTATGTGTCTAAGTGGGTAGAAGCCATAGCCTCACCAACAAATGATTCAAAGGTGGTGATCAAGCTTTTCAAGACAATCGTTTTCCCAAGGTTTGGAGTACCCAAGGTGGTGGTTAGTGATGGAGGCAGCCACTTCATCAACAAGATTTTTGAGGGTCTCTTGAGGAAACATGGAGTTAAGCACAAAGTGGCCACGCCCTATCACCCTGAAAAAAGTGTCCAAGTGGAGGTTTCAAATAGGCAAATCAAGACTATACTAGAGAGGACCGTGGGAGTTACTAGAAAGGATTGGTCTAGCAAGCTTGATGATACTCTTTGGGCAAATAGGACAGCCTTCAAGAGTCCCATTGGAACAACGCCTTTTAACCTCCTCTATGGCAAGTCTTGTCACCTTCCTGTGGAGTTAGAGCACAAATCTCTTTGGGATGTGAAGCAACTTAACTACAATCTCAAGACAGCCCAAGAGAAAAGGCTAGTGCAACTTCATGAGCTTGATGAGATAAGGATGGAAGCTTATGAGAGCGCAAAGATTTACAAAGAAAGGCCCAAGGCATTTCATGACAAGAAGCTGGTCCATAAGGAGCTCAAAGAGGGAAGCATGGTTCTGCTCTACAACTCAAGATTGAGGCTGTTCCCCGGGAAGCTCAAGTCTAGATGGTGCAGGCCATTTGAGATAAAAGAAGTGCTACCATATGGGGCTGTCACTTTGATGGGCACGAGTGGAGAGAGTTTCACAGTGAATGGGCATAGAGTCAAGCCCTACATGGCAAGTGACTGCAACAAGTAGAGCACCACACAGCTTCTCCAAGACCCACAACCGGCCTAATCCGGTAAAGTCAATCTAAGAGACTTAAAACAAGCGCACTTGGGAGGCAATCCCATGTCTATCCTTGTGTATATAGTTTTTATTTATGTTCTAGATTATGTTTTTAAGTATTTATGAGCTGGAACAAGGGAAATGTAGAACCAAGAATCGAGCCCTACAAAGCCTAAGCATAACAATCTCCAAGGTACAACATTCCAAAACCTTGTAAATATCATGCATTTTTGGATTTTGATTTTTGTTTTTGATTGATGGTCTCCCTTGAATTTTTATTACACAAGAGACTGTGTAATTTAAGTTTGGGGGAGAGGTTGAGAGATTTAACTTTGTGTTTTGTGCTCTTATTTTTTTTCTTTTTGCATATTTAAGTCTTCATACTTACATATATTTGCATAGAAAAATACAAAAAAAAATCATATAGCTTGCATTTGCATTGTCAAATATTGTAGGATTGAGTCTAGATTATTTATCATATAGGTTGCGTCATTCATATGCATAGGGGCTAATGATACAAAAATTCCTTGTAAAGTGTTTTACGCTCATGAATTGGTTCAAGGCCCTAGTTAGTAGTCCTTTGATGCTTTGTGCAAATTTGAAATTTAAGTTCTAACCATCTTTGGACCACTTGTCTTGATTTTCTTGGCTTAAGTTGAAATAAGCATGAATTGAATCCTTACCTAACAAGTGAAACCTTAACATGGACTTTAACTTATCATACTTGTGCATTTGAAAAATGATACATGGATACATATACATATTTGGGCTTTCTTCTTCCTTTCACCACTCTCTTGTAAGCCTAGATAGATTTCCAAACCTTAACCCTTACCTCCTTTCAAACCAAAATTTCGTGTGAGTATGTGAGGCCTTAAAACTTTTTGATTCAACTTGGCATAAAGTGTTAGGTTTAGGGTGACATGTTTAGGCTCTCTTATGATGTTAGCTTTGCATTTTGAAGCTAGTTTTAGGCTTGTTTGGGAATTGGGAGATCACGGGTTTGAGAATGAGAAGGTGTGAGGGAAATGAATGAGAAGGAATACATAGTTGTGGTGGTTGGTCTTGATTTGTTTTGTGTAAAAGCTCAAGTTAAAAAGGATAGGTGATAGCTGTCTTATAAAATGAAAAGAAAAGAGCCAAGAGGCCAAATGCGTAAAAGAAAATAATATATATAAGAAGAGAGCTATCCAAAGAAAAGAGAAGAGCTAATATATGTATGGCCATACCACTAGCTATAAGAAAGGGTGAAGAAGGTTCCCTAGGACGAATTTGTTGAAGTTCTTGTGGGTTTGTACATGGCGTGTTGCTTTGCTTGATTTTGGGTATCTCTAGAGGGTGAGTGAGCTGAAAAGAAAATGAATGAGAGGTGAATTAGGATCATTGATAGCATAAAGGGTAGATTAGAGTCTATTCATGTATGCATCAATTGCCTTTTACCTTTAGCATTATGCATGAGTTCAATTGTTCTTGAGAGAAACCATTGCTTGGAGTACACACTTAAATGAGATCATCTTTATCTCTTAGCCTTGACCCTTAGCCAAATGTATTCGGTTTTAAAAGCATAAGTGTGATTCACGGTTTGAGATTAAATGAATGTTAAAGATTAGTATTCTTGGATTGTGAGTATAGACAATACTTGATTTGAATATGGCTAAGTTCTTTGGAGTAGAGTTTGTATGATGCATCTTAGGATTGAGAACAAGGACCATTGAATTGATTCATTTGAAAAACACTTTTGAGCCCCCACTTTCAATCTTCTTCTCCTAGTTTGTCTTTGATTTGCTTGAGGGCAAGCAAAATGCAAGTTTGGGGGAGTTGATATACTTAGATATTTCATGCATTGACCATGCATTTAGGACATATTTGCATTCATATTGCATTCATACTTGAATTGATCATAGCTTTTGTCCCATTTTAGGTTCTAAGACATGTTGCATTAGCATTTGCATAAGTTCTTGCATATATGCATCATTTTCAGGTAATTTGGTGTGCATGGAGTTAGTTTGGATAATAGGCATGGACAAGAAGAGCTAAGGAATTGATTGGAGTCAAGAAGAAACTTGAACAAAAGAAATAGGGGCCCGATCGGCCAGCAGATCGACCCGCCAGGTCGATCCAGCCGAAGATCGAGTGGAAGATCGACCGGCCAGGTCGATCCAGCCCGAAGATCGACCGCATGATCGACCGGCCAGGTCGATCCAGCCCGAAGATCGACCGCATGATCGACTGGCCAGGTCGATCCAGCCCGAAGATCGACCGCGTGATCGAGCGTTCATGTCGATCCAGCCCAAGATCGAACCAGCCGATCAATCTGAAGACCTACGCTTCGGCCAGCAAGGGATCGATCGTTCCACCACATATCGATCGGTCTACAGTTCTACGCATCGGCCATCACCCAGATCGACCAACAGATCGAGCCACGGATCGACCAGCTGATCGATCCATAAACCAACAGCCAAGGACGGATCGATCGTTCCACCACAGATCGATTGGTCCACCACAGATCGATCGGTCTACAGTTCTACGCATCGGCCAGCACCCGGATCGACCAACAGATCGAGCCACGAATCGACTAGCCGATTGTTCTGAAAACGAACGGCCAAGGACGGATTGATCGATCCGCAGCAGATCGATCGATCCGTGCTTATGCTTTTTCCTTCTTTTGGCTCACCAACCTCTATCTTGTCTTTAGTGAGGGTGCCATCATTCATGGGCCTATATAAGACATCCTACCCTATTTTTCTTCAGAGACCACGGAATTTTAGAGTTTTCATCTTCATCTTTAGGTCTAGCCACCATCTTTGAAGGTTTTCATGCTTTTTATGTTTTGTAAACTTTAAACTCTGATTTATATCAAGTATGGTCATCATGTTCATCATCTCAAACACAGAGTTTAAGAGAGATTCGAACATGGTTAGTGAGTAAATCATCAAGGTTTAAGGTTTTGGTGATTAGGGAGGTTTTTCTTGTTCTTCATCTCATTCTCTTCTTGGATTTGGAGGGCTAAAAGCCTAGAGATGCTTGAGAAAGATCTCTTTGATCTTAGGAAATCCCATAAACCCAAATCCAAGAGATTAGCTCATCCTTTCCCACACACCATTGATGTTTAGGGAGCTAATTAGGACATATTTAGGATCTTTGCTTTATGTTCTTCAGCCTATCTTTCCACCATATACCATGGGTTAGGATGAAAATTTGAAGAAAAGATTTTTACCACAAACCATGGAAAGATCTAGCTTTTGTTTCTCAAGGCCTAGAGATATCTCATTAGGAATGTGTAGTTCTATTTTTGTAAAACCCAAGTTCGAATCTTAAACCTCTCTAAGCATGAACCCAAACCTTGAATCTATTTCTAGTATTTGAATCCTCAAAGCCATCATCTTTTAGTTTTAAAGTTAAATCTTTTCTCTTAACTTGTTAAAATCATCTAATCTCCTTAATAGTGTGTTTAGAGTATCTTAATTCGAAAACTTGTGTTCTTGAATGTTTCGTAGTTTATAAAATAGCTTAGAGTATCACTCATTATCCTAGAAATTAGTTAGCANTTAGAGTCTTGTATTATTATCTGTTGTTGATTTGGTAATTGGTTGAATTTTAGAAATAGTTTTTCTTATTATCTTGCTACTCACCATCAAATCTGTATTATTATTCCGGTTTTAGAATTGTATTTTATTAATTTAGTGGATTTGTTGTTTTATAATTTTAGAGTCATCTAGTACTTTTATAACCCTTTTGTGAAATTTGTAAAATAGTTTTCGTGTCTTTTTATAAACCGCTAGTAATTGTTTCAGAATTATTCACCCATTTAACTCGAATTTTGCTTAGCTTCTTATATCTCTTGTATTCTTAGTACCCTTTCACCCCAAGGTTGGATTGATATCCTAAAGTACTTCAATGACATAGACAAGCTTTAGGTTTTGTTAACCTGTGAAAAAGCTAGTTATCAAGCCTATACCGAAGATGTGTTACAAAAGTTGAAGAAAGAGACATCCTTCTCCATTGCCACGATTTAACTTATGGTGGTCATTTTGCCTCATTCAAGACAGCTACAAAGGTTCTCCAAGCTGGATTTTGGTGGCCTACACTTTTCAAGGATGCACATGAGTTTATAAAATCATGTGAAGCTTGTCAAAAGGCTGGAAACATAACCAAGAGAAATGAGATGCCACAAGTACCTATCTTTGAAGTGGAGGTCTTTGAAGTTTGGGGGATTGATTTTATGGGGCCATTTCCATCATCATATGGCAACAAGTACATTCTTGTGGCTTCTTGTGGCAGTAGACTATGTGTCTAAGTGGGTGGAAGTCATAGCCTCACCAACAAATGATTCAAAGGTGGTGATCAAGCTTTTCAAAACAATCATTTTCCAAAGGTTTGGAGTACCCAAGGTGGTGATTAGTGATGGAGGCAGCCACTTCATCAACAAGATTTTTGAGGGTCTCTTGAGGAAACATGGAGTTAATCACAAGGTGGCCACGCCCTATCACCCTCAAACAAGTGGCCAAGTGGAGGCTTCAAATAGGCAAATCAAGACTATACTAGAGAGGACTGTGGGAGTTACTAGAAAGGATTGGTCTAGCAAGCTTGATGATGCTCTTTGGGCATATAGGACAGCCTTCAAGACTCCCATTGGAACCACGCCTTTTAACCTCCTCTATGGAAAGTCTTGTCACCTTCCTGTGGAATTAGAGCACAAAGCTCTTTGGGCTGTGAAGCAACTTAACTACTATCTCAAGACAGCCCAAGATAAAAGGCTAGTGCAACTTCATGAGCTTGATGAGATAAGGATGGAAGCTTATGAGAGCACCAAGATTTACAAAGAAAGGACCAAGGCCTTTCATGACAAGAAGCTGGTCCATAAGGAGCTCAAAGAGGGAAGCATGGTTCTGCTTTACAACTCAAGATTGATGCTGTTCCCCGGGAAGCTCAAGTCTAGATGGTGCGGGCCATTTGAGATAAACGAAGTGCTACCATATGGGGTTGTCACTTTGATGGACACAAGTGGAGAGAGTTTCACAGTGAATGGGCATAGAGTCAAGCCCTACATGGCAAGTGACTGCAACAAGGAGAGCACCACACAGCTTCTCCAAGACCCACAATCGGCCTAATCCGGTAAAGTCAAGCTAAGAGACTTAGCACAAGCGCACTTGGGAGGCAATCCCATGTCTATCCTTGTGTATATAGTTTTTATTTATGTTCTAGATTATGTTTTTAAGTATGTATGAGCAGGAACAAGGGAAATGTAGAACCAAGAATCGAGCCTCAAAGCCTAAGCACAACAAACTCCAAGGTACACCATTCCAAAACCTTGTAAATATCATGCATTTTGGATTTTGATTTTTGTTTTTGATTGAAGGTCTCCCTTGAATTTTTATTACATAAGAGACTGTGTAATTTAAGTTTGGGGGAGAGGTTGAGAGATTTAACTTTGTGTTTTGTGCTCTTATTTTTTTTCTTTTTGCATATTTAAGTCTTCATACATACATATATTTGCATATAAAAAACAAAAATCATATAGCTTGCATTTGCATTGTCAAATATTGTAGGATTGAGTCTAGATTATTTATCATATAGGTTGCATCATTCATATGCATAGGGGGCAATGATACAAAAATTCCTTGTAAAGTGTTTTAGGCTCATGAATTGGTTCAAGACCCTAGTTAGTAGTCCTTTGATGCTTTGTGCAAATTTGAAATTTAAGTTCTAACCATCTTTGGACCACTTGTCTTGATTTTCGTCGCTTAAGTTGAAACAAGCATGAATTGAATCCTTACCTAACAAGTGAAACCTTAACATGGACTTTAAATTATCATACTTGTGCATTTGAAAAAGGATACATTGATACATATACATATTTGGGCTTTCTTCTTCCTTTCACCACTCTCTTGTAAGCCTAGATAGATTTCCAAACCTTAACCCTTACCTCCTTTCAAACCAAAATTTCGTGTGAGTATGTGAGGCCTTAAAACTTTTTGATTGAACTTGGCATAAAGTGCTAGGTTTATGGCGACATGTTTAGGCTCTCATATGATGTTAGCTTTGCATTTTGAAGATAGTTATAAGCTTGGTTTGGGCAGGAGTTCATGAGTTTGAGAATGAGAAGGTGCTAGGGAAATGAATGAGAAGGAATACATAGTTGTGGTGGTTGGTCTTGATTTTGTGTGTAAAAGCTCAAGTTAAAAAGGAAAGGTGATAGCTCTCTTATAAAATGAAAAGAAAAGAGCCAAGAGGCCAAATGCATAAAAGAAAAAAATATATATAAGAAGAGAGCTATCCAAAGAAAAGAGAAGAGCTAATATATGTATGGCCATACCACTAGCTATAAGAAAGGGTGAAGAAGGTTCCCTAGGATGAATTTGTTGAAGTTCTTGTGGGTTTGTACATGGCGTGTTGCTTTGATTGATTTTGGGTATCTCTAGAGGGTGAGTGAGCTGAAAAGAAAATGAATGAGAGGGGAATTAGGATCATTGATAGCATAAAGGGTAGATAAGAGTCTATTCATGTATGCATCAATTGCCTTTTACCTTTAGCATTATGCATGAGTTCAATTGTTCTTGAGAGAAACCATTGCTTGGAGTATACACTTGAATGAGATCATCTTTATCTCTTAGCCTTGACCCTTAGCCAAATGTATTCGGTTTTAAAAGCATAAGTGTGATTCACGGTTTGAGATTAAATGAATGTTAAAGGTTAGTATTCTTGGATTGTGAGTATAGACAAGACTTGATTTGAAATTCAATCTGTAATGAATATGGCTAAGTTCTTTGGAGTAGAGTTTGTATGATGCATCTTAGGATTGAGAACAAGGGCCATTGAATTGATTCATTTGAAAAACACTATTGGATTTGAGCCCCCACTTTCAATATTCTTCTCCTAGTTTGTCTTTGATTTGCTTGAGGGCAAGCAAAAGGCAAGTTTGGGGGAGTTGATATACTTAGATATTTCAAGCATTCACCAGGCATTTAGGACATATTTGCATTCATATTGCATTCATACTTGGAATGATCATAGCTTTTGTCCCATTTTAGGTTCTAAGACATGTTGCATTAGCATTTGCATAAGTTCTTGCATATATGCATCATTTTCAGGTCATTTGGTGTGCATGGAGCTAGTATGGATAATAGGCATTGACAAGAAGAGCTAAAGAATTGATTGTAGTCAAGAAGAAACTTGAACAAAAGAAGTAGGGGCCAGATCGACCAGCAGATTGACCCGCCAGGTCGATCCAGCAGAAGATCGACCGGCCAGGTCGATCCAGCCGAAGATCGAGCAGCAGATCGACCGGGCAGGTCGATCCAGCCCGAAGATCGACCGCATGATCGACCGGCAAGGTCGATCCAGCCCGAAGATCGACCGCGTGATCGAGTGTTCAGGTCGATCCAGCCCAAGATCGAGCCAGCCGATCGATCTGAAGACCTACGCTTCGAGCAGCAAGGGATCAATCGTTTCACCACAGATCGATCGGTCTACAGATCTACGCATCGGCCAGCACCGGATCGACCAACAGATCGAGCCACGAATCGACCAGCCGATCGTTCTGAAAACGAACGGCCAAGGACGGATCGATCGATCCACAGCAGATCGATCGATCCGTGCTTCTGCTTTTTCCTTCTTTTGGCTTACCAACCTCTATCTTGTCTTTAGTGAGAGTGTCATCATTCGTGGGCTTATTTAAGACATCCTACCCTATTTTTCTTGGAAAGACACGAAATTTTAGAGTTCTCATCTTCATCTTTAGGTGTAGCCACCATCTTTGAAGGTTTTCATGCTTTTCTTGTTTTGTAAACTTTAAACTCTTATTTATATCAAGTACTTATCCTTAATCTCTTTTGTTGTTCTTAGCTAAGCATGTTCATCATCTCAAACACAGAGTTTAAGAGAGATTCGAACATGGTTAGTGAGTAAATCATCAAGGTTTAAGGTTTTGGTGATTAAGGAGGTTTAAGAAGTTTAACTTGGGGTTTTTCTTGTTCTTCATCTCATTCTCTTCTTGGATTTGGAGGGCTAAAAGCCTAGAGATGCTTGAGAAAGATCTCTTTGAT
>JAHZTW010000003.1:5899238-5940047 GCA_020283515.1 Alliaria petiolata | reverse complement strand
ATCTATTTCTAGTATTTGAATCCTCAAAGCCATCATCTTTTAGTTTTAAAGTTAAATCTTTTCTCTTAACTTGTTAAAATCATCTAATCTCCTTAATAGTTTGTTTAGAGTATCTTAATTCGAAAACTTGTGTTCTTGAATGTTTCGTAGTTTATAAAATAGCTTAGAGTATCACTCATTATCCTAGAAATTAGTTAGCAGTTGTTATATTTTTATAACTAGTTTTTATAATTCATCTTAGATTGCTAAAAATTGCCTACTTAGTCTGTCTTTATCATTTGGATATTTAAAACTAGTAGCACGGTCATTAAAATTCTTAGCAGTAGCCTAGCAGTAGTTTAACCTATCAATAGAATTGTTAAAATTGTTTTCATAGTCGTTTTATAGCTGCAAGTAGTTTTTACAATTTGTTTCCCTCATTTAAAACCGAAAATCGCTTAGATTTACTTTGAGCTCTTGCAGTCTTGGTAGCTTTCAAGACCTGATTTGGATTGACACCTAAAGTATTAATGACATAAAGAGGCTTTAGGTTTGATTAGAAGACACGAAATAAATCTCTTATCACACATCTCTAGATTCTAAAAAGATTACTCACTAATGATAGCTAAACCAACAAATCTCATAAATAAAATGTTAGTAAGTATGATTAGAGAAGAGGAAGATGAAAGATTAAGAAAGACAAACTCTAAAATTGGCTTACAAAAATACTTAGATCCAAAAAAGAAAAGTTTTCTAAGTAAGAACAAAAGATCTTTAAGAAAATTAGGTAAAGTTGTATTTATAGTGAACAATGTCAATTTTGGTCTTGGATTAGTTGGCTGATATCTGGTTGCACATCCCGATACACCATCCTGATATGGATCCAGACGGTTTCTCCTTGCTCGTATCGGGATGCACTATCCAATGCATCATCCTGGAATAATGAAACAAGACTTTTTAGTCTTGTTTGCAATTCCTCAATTGCTCATGTCATTGCAATATTTGAGATATCAATCNGTTTAACTTGGGGTTTTTCTTGTTCTTCATCTCATTCTCTTCTTGGATTTGGAGGGCTAAAAGCCTAGAGATGCTTGAGAAAGATCTCTTTGATCTTAGGGATTTCCTTATCTCAAAAAGACTTAGGAAATCCCATAAACCTTAATCCAAGAGATTAGCTCATCCTTTCCCACACACCATGGATGTTTAGGGAGCTAATTTGGCCATGTTTAGGATCTTTGCTTTATGTTTTTCAGCCAATCTTTCCACTATACACCATGGGTTAGGATGAAAGGTTGAAGATAGGATTTTTACCACAAACCATGGAAAGATTTAGCTTTTGTTTCTTAAGGCCTAGAGATATCTCATTAGGAATGTGTAGTGATATATTATGGTTTTTACCCGTTTTTAGACCATGATATCAGTGTTTTTATAGAGTCTTTTGGTATTTTTAGAGTCCTATTAGAGTCTTTACAGGATGGAGTGCAATTGGAGATTAAAAGGAGATTCTGAAACTTTTTGAAGCATTTTGGAGAAGCAGCCAAAGTGATGAAGTCGGAGCTGATTTACACGCAGGGTGTCGATCGACACCATCATTGCATGTCGATCGACAACGATTAAACCGACCAAGTTTCGCGTCTTTCATCAAGAAAAAGGAAATCAAGGCAGGTTAGAAAAATTTACAAGACTGCCCCCGACGAAAAATCCTCTTCTATAAATAGTTTTCAGGCATTGTTTGGCCAGACACCTAATCATTATTTTCTTTTTTTGAGACTTAGAGAGAGATTGATCCTGAGCTTTTGGGGAGACAATTCTAACTCATTTGAGTCAGATTTCGAACCCCTGTATCATTCTCTATTCTTTTTATGTAATTTATTTCAGTCATGATTTGTGTTTTCATCTCTATGTTTGAGTAGTTTGCTAGTTAGGTTAGGGTGATTTAGGGTTAATGATGAGTTTGTAGAATTATTATTTTGTTAGGAAAAGTCAATTGGATCTTCATCTTGATTTGTGCTTAACTTGATTTCTGAAATTGATCAGTTAAAAATCAAACCCTAGGTTGTTTAATAGATACGAGAGCATTATTGATAACTTGACCTAATCATAGATGAACAAAATATCTATTCGCCAAGAAATTTGATTTAGGTATTTTGTGAACAATCGAGCCTGTTTTTAATGCTTGCCTTAATTGTTTGAATTCGCAAAGAGATTCGGTTTTCATGAATTTAGGCATAGATAACTTCTGCAACGAGAGTTGATTAGTTTTAAACTAGTGTTTCGAGTTCTAGACGGATCTTCATAATTTCCTGACAATATAATATATGCATTCTCTGATTCATCCTGATAATCATCCCTGCCTAGTGTTTCGTCTACTGAACTTTAATCCACCTTTAATTCTGTTTCTAATTTACTTAGTAGTTTTATTTATTTTAAATTAATTGATCTAGCATAATCTGAATTTAGAAACTTTAGTGTAGCATCTACTTCCCTTGGGATTCGATACCCCTTATACTACGATTGCATTTGCTGTGCACTTGCAGTAGTTTTATTTGGGGGTAAAACCTGAGCCCTATCAAGTTTTTGGCGCCGTTGCCGGGGAAGTAATAGCTGTCTACGAAATCTAGTATTAGAATTTTGAATAGGTTTTGTTTTATTTTGGTTACTAATTTAGTTTCGTATCTTTGGTTTCAGGTGCATGCCCAGTACCAGAAGCAACAAGGACAAGGAACTAATCGCACTCAACCAGGAACTAGGCCGTCTCGAACGTACGAACCGAAAGACTGCACGAGTGTCGATCGACACCACTGATAGCATCGATCGACACCCTGCGCAGGAAACGATGGCTGATTTTATGGTTCTAATCCGAGACGCTGAAGGCAACTTGGTTGATGCAGAAGGGCGCAGAAGGAACGCCCAAGGACAGAGACTTGATGAGGATGGCGCCGTCATAGTCGAACCAGCAATACAAGCTTCACATGCAGAAGCTGGACGTGGAAGAACACTTGGCGAGTACAACCGACCAGACCAGTTCTATGCTAATAGAGCTGCCATCCGTCCTCCTGCATTTCAGAGGAACGATTTCGAGCTGAAGCCTGCCTACTTCACACTGGTGGCTCAACATCCTTTCCATGGTCTTCCCAATGAACACCCCATGGATCACATTGAGAGATTTGAGGACTTAGCATCAAGCATCAAGGCTAATGGAGTGTCCTATGATTATCTCTTCTGTAAACTCTTTCCTTACTCACTTGCTGGAGATGCATCATATTGGATGAAGCAGTTGGATCCAGGTTCACTAACCACTTGGGAAGAAACAAAGAATGCATTCTTATTCAACTTCTTTGATGATGCGAGATCCGAAGAGCTGAGAACGAAGATCACTGCATTCTCTCAAGGACCTACTGAAACATTCAAAGCTTCTTGGGTGAGATTCAAAGCTTACCAGAGGGACTGCCACATCACGGATTCAGTGAGCCGCAGCTTCTCGGTATCTTTTACCGAGGGATCGATTGGAGGTACCAGATGACTTTAGATGCTGCAAGCAATGGCAATTTCAACACCAGATATCCAGACGACGCGATGGTGCTTATAGAGAATTTGGCCTCTTGTAACAGCACCAAAAATGCAGACTTTAAGAGAAGACAAAACGCTGGAGTGACTGGAAGAAGCCAAATAGCTGAGGTTAACAGGAAGCTGGATCTCTTGGTAGGGAAGAAGCAAGTCCACTTTGCTAATAAAGTGGAGACATTCGAGCCTAATGATGAATGTGAGGAAGAGGATGTCAACTACATCAATGGAGGTGGTTTTCAAGGCCAAAGATATGGGAACCAGTAAGGGAACATGAATTTCAGCGGGAATTATCAGAAGAACTCCTACACAGGAAACCAAAACTCTTCTGGTTATACTTAGAAGCCCCCATTTCAGAACATCAACTACACAAGGAACTATGATTCATCTTCCTACCAAAAGCCTCCTGCACAAGACAATAAGGTGGAGTCTATGCTAGAGCAACTTTTGGAAGGACAGCAGAAGATAACGGTGGATTTCAATGGAAAGATTGATTCACTGTACCAGGATCTGAACGGGAAGATTGAGAGCTTGGCCTCTCATGTGAAGAAGTTGGATGTTCAGGTTGCTCAAACTGCAAGAGCTGTCAACAGGCACGAAGGATTTCTTCCGGGAAAGACTGATACCAATCCTAAACGCCATGTGAACGCCATCACATTGAGGAATGGGAAGAACCTTCAGCCTGTGCAGAGAAAGGGACTTAGTGCTGAAGAATTCGTGGAGCTTGAAGACATTGAAGATGAAGAAATTGATGTTGCGGAGCCAGTGTCGATCGACACCACTAAAGAGTGTCGATCGACAACCATGGAGAATCACGACTCTTCAACTCGAGACGAAGCAAAATCAACCAAGCTCGACACGAAAAACTCGACACCAAAGGAAAGTGTCGATCGACACCAGGTGGGTGTCGATTGACGCTTCTCTCAAACGACATCAGATCAGCCCAAGACGACGAAAGTTGCAGAGCAAAGAGTCTACAAACCGAAGATCCCTTTCCCCTTGATACCAAAGATGTCGAAGAAGGAGCTGCTTGATGCCAGATGTAATGCTATCATGGATAGACTAGTGGTTGAAAGCCCTCTGATCGATGCCATTAGAACCACTCCCGTAATAAGAAGATACCTGAAGAGGATGATGACCACCAACATGAACATGGAGGAAGGAGTGGTGATGATATCCGAGCAAATTAGTGCTGTGATACAGAACAGGATTCCAGAGAAACTCTCAGACCCTGAAAGCTTTGTTCTGGATTGTTCAATCTTTTCCGACAGGTTCGGAAAATCCCTCTGTGATTTGGGTTCAAGCGTCAATCTCATGCCTCTTTCAGTAGCATCTCGGCTGGAAATGACAAACTTCAAAGCCACCAGAATCTCCTTAGTCCTTGCTGATCGTTCTGTAAGGATCCCTGAAGGTGTCTTGGAAGATGTTCCTAACAAAGTGGGAGATTGCTTGATTCCCACTGACTTTATGGTTTTAGCTTATGATGAGGAGCCCAAAGATCCCCTCATTCTTGTCAGACCATTCTTGGCTACTGCTGGAGCCATTATTGACGTAAGGAAGGGAAGGATTGCGCTAAATGTTGGTGACTTGGTGATGAATTTCGACATGGAGAAGATGATGAAGAGACCTACCATTGATGGACATACCTTCTATGTCGATTCACTCACCAACCTTGCTGAAGAGATTTTCCAAGAAGACCATCCTACAGATCCTTTGGAAAGAGCCTTGACAACTTCTCCAACAGATGCCGAGAGCTTAGACGATGCTGCTGCTGGATACGCGAAGATGATGGACTCTAGCGAGCAAATCTTGCAACTAGGCGCACAAGATGATTGGTGTCGATCGACACTCTGCGAAAGCTGCAAAAGACGCGAAATTGGACGACTGGAGCTAAGTCAAAGCGCCTAAAGTTGAGCTTAAACAACTTCCTGCCGGGTTAAGGTACGCATTTCTTAGTCCTAATTCGACTTATCATGTTATGGTGAATGCTTCCTTAAACAATGCAGAGCTCACTTTTTTGCTAAGCAAGCTGCGCAAGTACCGCAAAGCTCTTGGCTATTCTCTTGATGACATTTCAGGTATCTCACCAGACTTGTGCATGCATCGGATTCACCTTGAGGATGAGACGAAGTCATCAATTGAGCATAAAAGGAGGCTGAATCCAAACCTGAAGGAAGTTGTAAAGAAGGAGATCATGAAGCTATTGGAGGCTGGGATCATCTATCTCATTTCAGACAGTGCTTGGGTCAGTCCGGTTCACATGGTTCCTAAGAAAGGGGGAGTCACAGTGGTGAAGAATGAGAAGAACGAGCTGATTCCTACAAGGACTGTGACTGGACACAGGATGTGCATAGACTACAAGAAGCTGAATGCCGCGACCAGAAAGGATCACTTTCCTTTGCCTTTCATCGATCAGATGCTGGAGATATTGGCGAATCATCCTTACTACTGCTTTCTTGATGGCTATTCAGGATTCTTCCAAATTCCAATCCATCCAAATGATCAGGAGAAGACCACATTTACATGTCCTTGTGGCACATTTGCATATCGTAGAATGCCATTTGGACTTTGTAATGCTCATGCGACCTTCCAAAGATGCATGATGTCCATCTTCACGGATATGATTGAGAAGTTCAAGGAAGTCTTTATGGATGACTTTTCTGTTAACGGGTCATCTTTTAAAAACTGTTTGGAGAACTTATGTGTTGTACTGCAGAGATGTGAAGAGAAACACTTAGTGCTGAATTGGGAGAAGTGCCACTTTATGGTCAGAGATGGCATTGTTCTTGGACATCGAGTTTCTGCAGATGGTATTGAAGTGGACAAGGCGAAGATTGGTGTAATGACAACTTTGCAAGCACCTGATTCTGTGAAATCAGTGAGGAGTTTTCTGGGTCATGTTGGGTTCTACAGAAGATTCATCAAGGACTTCAGTAAGATTTCAATACCACTCACTGTTCTTCTCTTCAAGGACTTGAAATTCGAGTTCACTGCAGAATGCCTTTCAGTCTTTGAGCAAATCAAGCAAGCTTTGGTGAGCGCTCCAATTGTTCAACCTCCGGACTGGGATTTGCCTTTCGAGGTAATGTGTGACGCCAGTGATTTCGCAGTAGGAGCTGTGTTGGGACAGAACATTGGATGATGCTCAGAAGGATTATGCAACAACAGAGAAGGAACTTTTGGTTGTGGTCTTTGCCTTTGAGAAATTTCGACAGTATCTTGTTGGCTCTAAGGTGATTGTTCATACAGATCATTCTGCATTGAAGTACTTGATGCAGAAGAAGGATGCAAAGCCAAGGTTGCTAAGATGGAATTTACTTCTCCAAGAGTTTGACATAGAAGTTAAGGACAAGAAAGGAGTTGAGAATGGAGTAGCTGATCATCTCTCAAGGATTAGGATCGAAGATGACGTCCCTATTGATGATTTTCTGCCTGAAGAGAATGTCTACTTGGTTGAAACTCGTTTTCAAGACAGAAGTTCGAAGAACTTGCAACAATCTGCAGCTACGAACCTAGTGTCGATCGACATCCCCTTTGCAGACTTGGAGGAAATTCGCGATTCACTTCTGATCGATACGAGCTCGAGACAAAAATCACGAGTGTCGATCGACACCAACATTAGTGTCGATCGACACCAACATTAGTGTCGATCGACACCAACATTAGTGTCGATCGACACCATACGCAGACAGTAGCATCACTTCAGAACATCTTCGACGAGTTGTTTCAACAACTAATCTTTGCTTTATTCGATGCAAATTGACCAGGGTATGCTGACATTGTGAACTTCTTTGCTGCTGACATTGAGCCTAAACATCTCAAGAACTATGAGAAGAAGAAGTTCATGAGAGAACATAGAAGGTACTATTGGGATGAACCACACTTGTACAAGCATTGTTCAGACAATGTGTATCGCAGATGCATAGCAGAGAGTGAAGTTCGAGATGTGCTTTTCCATTGTCATGGTTCTTAGTATGCTGGACATTTTTCTACCTTCAAGACAGTTTCCAAGGTTCTTCAAGCAGGCTTTTGGTGGCCTACTATGTTCAAGGATGCGCAGCTGTTCATCACCCAATGTGATGCCTGTCAAAGAAGGGGGAAGATTAGCAAGAGACATGAGATGCCACAGAACTTCATCCTTGAAGTTGAAGTCTTTGATTGTTGGGGTATTGATTTCATGAGACCTTTCCCTCCATCCTTCGGAATACAATACATCTTGGTTGCAGTGGATTATGTGTCTAAGTGGGTGGAAGCAATTGCTTCTAAGACCAATGATTCTCCAGTGGTTCTCAAGCTGTTTCAAACCATCATTTTCCCAAGATTCGGAGTGCCTCGGATTGTTATAAGTGATGGTGGTTCTCACTTTATTAACAAGGTTTTCAACAAGCTGCTGAAGAAGCATGGTGTTCAACATCGTGTGGCCACTCCTTATCATCCCCAAACGAGTGGACAGGTTGAAGTCTCCAACATACAGAACAAACAAATCATGGAGAAGACAGTGGGCAAGACAAGGAAGGATTGGGCTGCGAAATTAGATGATGCACTTTGGGCTTACAGGACTGCCTATACGCCACTTGGGACTACACCATTCCAGCTGCTTTATGGCAAAGCTTGTCATCTTCCAGTGGAATTGGAATACAAGGCGCATTGGACTATCAAGAAGATGAACTTTGACTTGAAGCCAGCTCCAGAAAGACGCCTAGTGCAACTCAACGAGCTCGACGAACTTCGCTATCACGCTCATGACAAAAAGATTGTCTCCAGACACTTCGAACCAAATGACCAGGTACTTCTGTATAACTCTCGTTTGCAATTGTTTCCTGGTAAATTGCGTTCACGTGGTTCAGGTCCTTTCACCATCAAAGAGGTCAGACTATATGAAGTAATTATCTTGACAAACTCCAAAGGAGAAGAGTTCATTGTAAATAGGCAGAGGGTGAAACACTATTGGGCTCAAGCCGAGATTCCAGACGGACACATTGTATCTCTGGATGATGCACCCACCGCCTAAACGCGTGAACAGTCAAGCTATTGACGTTAAACGAGCGCTTGGTGGGAGGAAACCCACTGGTAAGTATTTATTAGGATTTTATTTTGGTTTTACTAATTTTTTATTTTGTTTTCTTATAAAAAAAAAAAAAAAAGAAGTGGGCACGACCAAACCAAGTGTCGATCGGCAGCCCCTTGTGTCGATCGACACCACCACGGGACGCATGTAAGTCTTCAAAACCCCGACTTGTTCTTCTTCTCCTTCATAATTTCAAAAACCGACCTTCAGAGAAATTTTTCCCCAAATCACAACTTTTCCATTTCTCAACCGAATTGAGTTATTCAAAGCTCTAATCCGTGCGGATTTTCATCCTCTTTCATTATCCATTATCCATTTATCGATCTTGCCAAGGTATGTTCTTCAAATCTCCCAATTTCATTTTCGACCCTAAGGTGAAAAATCTCAAATTCAACCTATTTAGCTTGATTTATTGATTAAATGATGCTTATTTAGGTTGCCCACCATGAATAGATCATTACCCAAACTGAATTCATCCTTAATTTGCATAAATTGAAATTTTGGAAATTTTTGAAAATTGATGATGCATGTTGCGAATTTGTGATTTTTCTTGGGTTTGATGGTTTAAACTAGGCCGATTCATGATATTGAGATTGTTTGCAAGGCTATTTGATGCACCATTGGGTTTAGGATCATGATTTGGTGTCGATTTGAGATTACCCGCGTGATGTCGATCGACACCACCTTATGTCGATCGACACCCGATTAGTATCGACACATTGTGTTTCATTTGTTGGAATTTGGATTTGATTTTGCTTTCTTTCTTTGCTTGCAGATGCCTCCAAGGACTAAGAGACCACGGGAAACTGAACCATCCGCTTCTGGGACTGCTAGTGATGCAGCGGTTTCCTCTCTTCCTCCTTGGCCAAAACGTGAAGGTGCGAGGATTCGGATTGAGTGAAACTGGAAGACTCGCCCGCAAAGGAAGTGGCGAAGGACGAGTGTCTCTACCGAGGAATCAATGAGACTTGGGATGATTATGACACGCTGTTTTACAACGCGTGGCTAAAGGTGGATGTCACCGCGACTCGGTTTGCACATGAGAGGACGATGACAGAGCTGGGCATCAAAGATGACGTCCTGCAGTTGCTGAGCAGAGTTGGGATGGGAACTATGGCGACACGGCAGTACGATCTCTATCCCAATCTAGTCCGCCAATTCATCTCCACAGCTTGGGTGTACTACAGAAATGAGATAACCCGCAACGCTTTGGAAGGGACATTCACATTTCTCATTCGCGGGATCCGCTACCGCATTTCACTTCAAGATCTTTGTGGCATTTATGGGTTTACGAATGAGCATGCCACTGGAGTCTCCCTTCAGCCGCAGCTTTCGGACAACCAGGATTTCTGGTCAAACTTTGGAAATGGGAGGTATGACTCTAAGACCACCACGCAGACAAATATTCGCCATCCTACCCTTCGCTACCTTGTTCACCTATTTGCTACCACACTTCTGTGTAAGCATGTGCCAGGGAAGATGCGCGTGTCTGAGTTAGTGCTGCATTATCTTGCTCTGTGGTCTGAGATTTATGAGGATTCTGACGCGCCAGAAAGCGCGAACCTTGGCGCGGTGTTTGCTCATCATTTGGTCTCCTTGAAGACGAAGCCTTTCATTGGCACGAAGACCAAGCCCGAGACTGTAGGAAGTCTTCTCACTCCTATCTTCCAGCACTGCGGGATAGACACTTCTAGCTGCACCATTGATACATCGCGTGCTTGGGTTGATATGGATTACTTGCGGAGAGCTCATTGGGTGAAGCCAGAGAGGTTATGGGTTTTCAGTGACGAGCAGAGAGTGCAGCGTATGGTCCAGTTACCTAACAGAGACCTTACACACATTACCGGAAATGTAGATCGCCTCGCCTTCCAGCCAAGTCCGACCTTACTGAGGACTGCTCCCGTCGCCAGACATAGAGGTGCTTCCTCCAGAGCTGCAGCTTCACACGCAGAGGATGGACCAGCTGAGGATCACACACACCCTTCATCTTCGAGGCGCAGCAGAGCACCGTTGCCTATTGGTCCTCATCATCTTCCTGATGCTCCCGAAATTCCTATGGAGCAAGCTGCATTTCAGAGATATGTGGTCCAGAGCTTTCATGCCATTTGGAACACCATCGCAGTTGTATCCAACTGTAGCTGCGTCCGTCCGCCCACGCCACCACGTTCTGATGACGACGAGTGATCCCTCCATTCCTGTTTAGTACTCTTTTTTTCTTGAGTCTGCATTTTGCTTCCATTTGCTTTTAGTACTTTGTTTCCAAACTTATTGCACTCATTGAGTTTATTGGATTATCTTGTGCTTTTAATGGTTTGTTTGAGTTTTCTAACAGCTTGGATGACTCTAACAACAATCTGACTTAAAAACATACATGTTCGAGTGGCAGAACTCTGTTTACGGACAGAGTGTCGATCGACACCATCATCATAGACAGCAACGATCGACACCATCAGTGTCGATCGACACTGCACGCAGAGTCAGGTAATCCGATTTTCTCTTTGTTCTGTAACAGTTTAGCACAAATTTTTCTATCCGAACTCATACTTCATAACACTGGGGACAGTGCTATTCAAGTCTGGTGGAGGTAGTTGCTAACATTGTTTTTTGTTTTGAGAGTCAGTTGAGTCTGTCAAAAATTTGTTTTATTGAGTCAAAATCAGTTGAAACTTTCGATTTTTCTTGGAACTAACCGCAGAATGTTGACACTTGAAGGACCATTACTTTAGTAGTTAATTACAGGTCTTACTAAGTAGAAAGCTGCAAGTGGATCAATCTAACAGATAGAGTTCAGATTCCTTTATAGAACTAGGTATGCATTGAACTTGATTCTTCTTTCAGTTTTGACAAGATAAGAAATCTGCAGTCTCTCCTTGATCTTCCCTTGAGAAAAGAAAGAAATAAGAAGTCTGATCAAGGAATAGTGCAAAGATCCTCATGAGCCTGTCTCCTCACAAGGAACAATATTAGTGAGACCTCATGAACCTGTCTCCTCACAAGGAACACAAGTTGGAGCAGCACTATTCCAAGACTTAAAAGAATAAGAAAAAGTCAATGAAAAGATCTGTAGAACACCCTGAAAATGAGCAGTTGACTAAGGGAAGAGAAAATAGGAGAGCTGTAGAAAGTATGTCTTGTTCAAGCACTAAGGAAGGGAAATAATCAGTAAAGTTCTTTGGTCATACCAATGTTAGAGTTCGAAATTTACAAAGAAAAGGGTATGGGTTCAAACTGGAAGATTGCTAAGCTTGTGGTAAGTACACTGAACATTACCTAAGGTTGGCTCTATAGCGTGTGGATTCAAGAGTGTTAATCATTGTAGCGTTCTGAAGGATAGCTAGATGTTTCTGTTTTCAAACCTTTACTTCAGTCTAAGTTTCTATTTTGCTTGAGGGCAAGCAAAAGCTAAGTTTGGGGGAGTTGATATATCATGGTTTTTACCCGTTTTTAGACCATGATATCAGTGTTTTTAGAGTCTTATTAGAGTCTTTACAGGATGGAGTGCAATTGGAGATTAAAAGGAGATTCTAAAGCTTTTTGAAGCATTTTGGAGAAGCAGTCAAAGTGATGAAGTCGGAGCTGATTTACACGCAGGGTGTCGATCGACACCATCATTGCGTGTCGACCGATCAAACCGACCAAGTTTCACGTCTTTCATCAATAAAAAGGAAATCAAGGCAAGTTTGAAGAATTTACAAGACTGCCCCTGACGAAAAATCCTCTTCTATAAATAGTTTTCAGGCATTGTTTAGCCAGACACCTAATCATTATTTTCTGTTTTTAAGACTTAGAGAGAGATTGATCCTGAGCTTTTGGGGAGACAGTTCTAACTCATCTGAGCCAGATTTTGAACCCCTCTATCATTCTTTTTATGCAATTTATTTCAGTCATGATTTGTGTTTTCATCTCTATGTCTGAGTAGTTTGCTAGTTAGGTTAGGGTGATTTAGGGTTAATGATGAGTTGATAGAATTATTATTTTGTTAGGAAAAATCAATTAGATCTTCATCTTGATTTGTGCTTACCTTGATTTCTGAAATTGATCACTTCGAAATCAAACCCTAAGTTGTTTAATAGATGCGAGAGCATTATTGATAACTTGACCTAATCATAGATGAGCAAAATATATATTCACAAAGAGATTTGGTTTAGGTATTTTGTGAACAATCAAGCATGTTTTTACTGCTTGCCTTAATTGTTTGAATTCGCAAAGAGATTTGATTTTCATGAATTTAGGCATAGATAACTTCTGCAGCGAGGGTTTATTAGTTTTAAACTAGTGTTTCGAGTTCTAGACGGATCTTCATAATTTTATGACAATATAATATCTGCATTCTCTGATTTATTCTGATAATCATCCTTGCCTAGGGCCTTGTCTCCTGAATTTAATCCACATTTAATCCTGTTTCTGATTTACTTAGTAGTTTTATTTATTTTAAATTAATTGATCTAGCAAAATCTGAATTTAGAAACCTTAGTGTAACATCTACTTCTCTTGGGATTCGATACCCCTTATACTACGATTGCATTTGCTGCGCACTTGCAATAGTTTTATTTGGGTAAAACCTGAGCCCTATCATTTAATCTATTTTTGTAAAACCCAAGTTCGAATCTTAAACCTCTCTAAGAATGAACCCAAACCTTGAATCTATTTCTAGTATTTGAATCCTCAAAGCCATCATCTTTTAGTTTTAAAGTTAAATCTTTTCTCTTAGCTTGTTAAAATCATCTAATCTGCTTAATAGTTTGTTTAGAGTATCTTAATTCAAAAACTTGTGTTCTTGAATGTTTCATAGTTTATAAAATAGCTTAGAGTATCACTCATTAGCCTAGTAATCATTTAGCAGTTGTTATATTTTTATAACTAGTTTTTATAATTCATCTTAGATTGCTAGAAATTGCATACTTGGTCTGCCTTTAGCATTTGGATATTTAAAACTAGTAGCACGGTCATTAAAATTCTTAGCAGTAGCCTAGCAGTAGTATAACCCATCAGTAGAATTGTTAAAATTGTTTTCATAGTCGTTTGATAGCTGCAAGTAGTTTTTACAATTTGTTTCCCTCATTTAAAACCGAAAATCGCTTAGATTTACTTTGAGCTCTTGGAGTCTTTGTAGCTTTCAATACCTGATTTGGATTGACACCTAAAGTATTACAATGACATAAAGAGACTTTAGGTTTGATTAGAAGACACGAAATAAATCTCTTATCAATCTCTCACCATCCCAGAGAAATGACCCAAACGTCACACAACCTCCAACACAAGCCTCTTCAGTCCCTTGAAGTTGATCTATATATGCTCGTCCTTCAACGAATATATTGTGCTTTGTGGCCTCCCAAACAGATCCTCTATATGATTCTCGATTATACCAATTGCTTTTCTTAATCTAATTGTAGCGTATCTCTGTCGGGGTTCTTCGTCAAAGGACATGACATATGTCTTTAACTGGGATTGTTTCCTTTCACTGCTAAAACTGCCACTGGCAGTGATGCCTCCCACAAATGAATAAACCTCTTGGTTCGAGGATACAATCTGATAAATTACCAATATCATATGACACATAAAAGGTAAAAACCATCATAACATCGATCAAATAAATCAATCTCATGAATCGCTCTTATTATAATCAACTTTCGATCAATTATCTACCATTTATCCCAACAAACCTAAATCACTTTGAATCTCTATTAGATCAAGTGGTGAAAAGGCAACACATTGTAACAAAGATTAAAAACAAACTCATGATGAAGAATTGTAGAAGAAGGTTACCAATTTCGAAAAAGCTTGGGTGGTGATGAAGTTTTGTAGATGATCGCAAACGAAACCGACGACAAGGACATCTGATCGGAGAAGAGTGTCGCTTTGTTCGAAGATGAAGTCGATTCTATCGTCGAATTCGATTCTACGCTCTGAAATCAAAATTTAGAAGATGAAATCGCTTGAATACATCAAATTGAGATGAAATCGATTCCAAGAACAAGCTGGTGTCGAAGATTATTGCCACAAAGATCCGAGAAGAATGACCCAAACTTGATCAGAGATGACTTATCCATGAACAATTGGAGATTTGAAAAACAAGGTATCGTATTTTGTTTAGTTTTTATTTCTTTAGTTAAATGAGGTTAATAATGTCATTTGATTAATGAAACATGTTATGTATGTCAAATTTAAGCGTGTGTGGTATATTTGGAATGAAAACTAGTTTTCATGTCATTTTGAGAAGTTTTTCTAAATAATATTATCATTTAAATATTTAATCCTACAAAATAATTTAAAAAAATAAATGATTATGTAAAACTATTCACCTTGCAAAATATTTACAAAGACAAAAAAATCCAGAATTATACAATAGAATCAGAAGGAGAAACACAATAATCAATTCTCTCCACATAACCAAAAAAAAAACCCAATAATCACGTCTACTAGAATTGCTCTAGTCCATCGCAGAAGAAGAGAAAAATAAAATCTCTAAAAAAGGGGGAAATGAATCAAACCCAGAATCACACCATGAAACAAAATAAAACAATCATAATCAAGAGAGACACTAGAGAAAGAGAGAGAGGTGATTTTATGTGAATGTTACCTAAAGGTGAAGGAGTTGATGATTCGATTGAAGAGACGTATTCAGTTCAAGCAACATGAGCGTGAGAGAAAGGGTTGAATTGGGTTAGATTCAATTTGTTAATTTGATTTAATTAGTTTAAATTCTGTTTACTAAAATTGGTTTATACATTTAATTCGATTATATTTGGTTTACCAAATTTGATTTAAGTTATTAAATTTATATTTGTTTGGTTATGGATAAATCATTAACCCATTTTAACTCAATCCATTTTAACCCAACTCAATAAACACATTAACAATTTTTTTTAACCCGACCCGGACAACGAACCGCTATATTTTCCAGGTCACCGGGTTTTCGGGCCGATGCGGGTCGATGCGGGCTGACCGCAAGCCAAGAAATTATTATCTATTTTAGTTTTTTAAAAATAAAATATCAATTTGCTCTAGATATATGAATAAAATATGCTTAATATAATAGTAGCAAAAGTTTCTTAATAAAAAAAAGGAGATTTGTAGTTCTTTTATTGACAATAGAATTGTAATTGAACAAAAACATATAGATGAAAACAACATTATATTTACCAAGAAAAATGTATTTTTTTTCTTTAGTTTGACAGATATAATGAAGAAAAAAAAAAGCAAGCCTTGATTTAAGAAAATATATCCCACATCGTATTTATGAGGAAAAAAAATACACAAATTGTTCCAATAAATAGCAACCACATCAAGTTTTTAAATTTTCTTGGGCTTCAGCCCACGTCTAAAACCTTCATTTATGACTTGAAATTGACACGGTGCGCCAGTTCAACCGCTGGGTCGCGGATTTTAGTCGGGTTTTCCGGTTTTATCAGAGTTTGTAATAGTCCGATTTTTAATCTAAATCCGGATCGAAAAAGCTATTGGGTTGCGGTTAAACCGATCCGACTGGCCGGTTCGGTCAGAGTTTCCAATCATTGCTTATTAACCCATTAAATCCATTAATCCATTAAAATCCAAATTTTCCAACTCATTACATCTATGTATTGGATTGGTTTGGATTGACTCATTAGTTTATACTCATTTTGACACCCTCATGGATGGACACAAAATGTCATCATCTCGAGGGAGAGAATTAAAAAATCACAGTAAGTAGAACATCCAAAAGATTATGTTCACATTCAAAATAACCTTGATAAATACATGAGATTCTAAGATCAGTGAAATATTATCTCCATGATATGGTACAAATATGCACTCGTTCGTGTAGTAGTGATAGATACAATCTCATAAGAATTAAAAAACCCATAAAGAAATATATATCAGTGATGAATCTCTGGTAAAGTATATTAAGCCATCAATTAAAGATGTGTTTATGGTAAGATTTGCATATCATCATATGGATAATTGTTGAATAGTTTGTATCTTTGAACAAGTTAATGTGATCATGAACTTTAAAAGTTCAAAGGATCACTATTCAAAACATAATGCAAATCAAATGTCATAAGCATTTATAAACAATTGACGGATGAGAATTCTTGAAAGCAATTATCATTAAAAATTATGGATCCTCGTATCAATGAATTTGAACTTGAATTTTAAAGGACAATTCATTCACTGAATGTCTTAAAACGAATGCTAAACATACTACTAAAGTCAGTAAATCTCATTATAGATAAAAATGCTACAATAAGAATATATGTCTGTGAATATATAATATATATACATATACTTCTATAATATATCTCACCACATATGTTAGTTATAAATATTATTATTTATAACACGGTATCAACACGTTCATCTCTCGATCTGTTCCTATATCAAAAGGGTGAGATTTAATTTATGTTCAATTTATTTTAAATTTATGTATTATTTACGAAAAGATGGGCTATGCCTTCTCTGTTTATGTATTAATTTGGATTGATAGGTTCCCGCTTCTCTGAATCGATCGTTATGGTAGGCTATACTTTCACGATCATGATCATATTGTAGATTATGCCTTCTCATATCATATTTGTGGAGTGGAACACTACAAGAATAATGGAACCGAAGTTCGAGTAAGTGTGAAAGAGTCTGTGAAAAGGTGGATTCGGAGACTTTCTTATAAATTGTTGAGATCGGCGAATACAGAAGAAAATCGTCTGCGAAAAGGGGGATCGCCGAGTCGCCGAGAGGAAAAAGAAGTCACCGAGCTGCTTGTCCCGAAGAGGCCGAGTTGCCAGGAGGAAAAAGTTGGTCGCCGAGCGGCTTGTCCTGAAGAGGCCAAGTCGTCAGGGGAAAAAAGGTGGTCGCCGAGCGGCTTGTCGCGAAGAGGCCGAGTCGCCGATTTCAGAGGTGTTATTAGCGCAGAAGTCAAGAGTCTCGAGGCCTGTGCGGGAATTAGGATGTCTTGTCACATCAGTTTACTGTGCAATTTATAGCTAATGAAGCCGGTGGCTGCCTCTCAACCTAACGGGTTTTTCGGCGGGAATGGGCCTCGCGGGTCACGTTTTGGGCCTGGCCGACCGGAGACTCTTTTGTTGACTTTGACCAGCTTCCGTTGACTTTTGTTGACCTTGACTTTGAGCAAAAAATTATTTGGGCTGGGTCAAAGTGATGGGCTCGTGGATCTGCATGTTTGGATAGGCGATTTAGACCTGTTTGGACGGCGAGGTCTTGAGCTCGAATTTCTCTGTCGGAGTGAGCCTGAGCTCTGATTTCTCGGTTGACGTGAGCTTGAGTTCGCATTTCTCGGTTGGTTTGAGCTTGAGCTCGGATCGGCATGAAGAATCTGAGGTCGGCGTGTTGTCATGAGCTTGCGCGAGAATGGCGCTTCTCCTCCGATCGGCGGGTCGGCGCGCAGCTTTGATAGGTCTCGGGTCGCCGTGCCATGTCGGGTCACGTATATCGCGTCGCCGAAGTTGGCTATCGCCGGGTCGGAGCGCGTATCGCGTACGCGTGTCGCCGGGTCGGGGCGCGTATCGCGTATCGCGTGTCGCCGAGTCGCCGAAATCGCCGAGTCGCCGAAGTCGCCGAAGTCGCCGAGTCGCCGAAGTCGCCGAGTCGCCGAAGTCACCGAGTCGCCGAAGTCGCCGAGTCAGGGTGCGTATCGCGTGTCCCCGAGTCGCCTCAGTCTCGCCGAAGTTGCCTAGTCGCCGAAGTTGCTGAGTTGCCAAAGTCTCGCTTCTTGCGTCTCAGGGCGGCATGTGGAGCTCCTCGGGGTGGTGTGTTGCTCCTCGTTTTCTCGAGGCGGCGAAACTTGGGTTCTAGTATCGGGGAGCTGTAACGTTCTCGTGTTGGTGTATCCTGGTTGGCTAGGATCGCATTCTCGGGGCGGCGTGTGGAATCCTCGGGGTGGCGTGTTGCTCCTCGGATCGGCGCGCGAGTTGTTTCTCTGACCAGTGGTTTTCGAGTGGTGAATTTGTCAGGACAGCGTTATTGGGCAAACTGGCGAGACTTGGATCCTCCTATGCTGGCTAAGCCGGTCGCCAGGTCGGCGAGAAAACGAGGAGAGCTGACATATCCCCGACTCAGGTGGAATAAGCTAAGGTTCCGTTTGGTAAATCGGAAGTCGGGGAGGCATCCTCGGGGGGGGGGGGGGGGGGGGGGGGGGGGGGGGGGGGGGGGGGGGGGGGGGGGGGGGGGGGGGGGGGGGGGGGGGGGGGGGGGGGGGGTGGGGGGGAAGGCTTCTAGCCGATCTGCGGGTTCTTCCAAGGCTCCTAAGGATCTCGAAAGGAGGAGATTCGGAATCTTGTGCTTGGGTTGAAAGAGAGAGGGGGTTCGGTGAGGAAGGTTCGACTACGGGAGGTATCCGACGGAGTTGTCGTGCCTGCTCCTGATTGCACCTTTTCGTTTTAGCATACACGAAGCGGGCTGTTTATCGATGATGTAGATGCTTGTTATGAGTTTTACCGGAAGGTCAAGCATACCCATATGGAGCTTTCCCCTGGTGATGATGATTCTATCGGAGTGAATGTCTTAAAAGGCATTGCAACGTGCCACTCTCTGGTAAGCCTCATATTATCTTTTTCGTCCAAAATTCTTCGTTTCCTCTATGTTAATCACTTTTTTTTTGTTCTAGCTGGCGGCCTCCACGAACCAACTTGATCACGTGTTGCGAAAGAATATCGAGTGGTCGAGACAAAAGGCTGTGGGTGTGGAAGCTGAACGAGACGCCGAGTGTGCGGCCAAGGAGAAGGCTCTTAAAGAGCTCGAAGCTTACAAGAAAAAGGCTAGTGATGCTGAGGCGGGGCTTGCGACGGCGGCGAGTTATCGAAAGCAACGCGAGCAGTTCAAGGGGAGGTACGAGGCAGCTTTAATAAAGGCCGCACGTGAGGTGGATTATGAGAGGCGGCGTGCTCTCGAGGCGGTCGCCTCGAGGTACCAGGAGCAGTTTGAAAAGTTTCAATGATTTTACAATGGTAATGAAACCGTGGAGGAAGCTCTTAGTCTCTATGCTCAGGCGGAGACTTTTCTTGAAGCTTTTCAGGGCTCCGTGAATGAGGGCGTCCAATTTCCCGAGGGGACGATTTCTAATCTGGAGAAGCAGTTAGCTGAAAGAGAGAAAGAGGCTCGGGTTTTTCCGGTCGAGGAGTTCGTGGAAGGCGATTTTGTCGTTACTCCTGTCGACACTTGGGTGGAGCGCTTGACACGTCCTGAGGAGGCGGCTCCCGTCATCAATGAGTATGGATCAAATGCGATCGATATCATTTATGCGGTTGTTACCACTATCCAGCAGGACGGTGCTCCGAGGCCTTAGTTGCTTTAGCCTTCTTTTTTTGTTTATCGTTTTATTATCGGATAGTCTGTATATCTACTTTTATCTTTCAGACTCCCTTCTTTTGATATGTATGAATCTTTTGGTGCGGCTTTTGGATTATTCATCACTTCTTTTCTATTTTTTTCTTTATACTTGAAGTTTTATTGATGCTTGGATCTCCTTGTCTTAAATTGTCTTTCACGAATTTGAAATACTGGAAACTGAGTCCAGCTCTGCTTGTTTTGCGCGAATATTTCCTTACATTGAAAATGAGATATACGAGGTGCTTGTTTTCCGATTTTACTGATTCTGGGTTCGAGGCTCGGCTCGGCGTATTTTGTAATATGTCCCTCTTTTTTTATTCCGAGGACGAGATCGTAACGTGCGAGGTGCTCGGCTTATTTGTTCGTTTCGACCTCTTCGTGTGGACCGGAGTCCGCCTTTATCGATCCTGGGCGCGAGACTTGGGCTCGGCTTACCCCGTTTAATTTGTGCGGGACTGGGGTTGGCCTTTTTAACCGACGAGCTAAGTTTTTAGGCTTACGCATCGAAGGGGTGGATTATTTCACCACTGCATTCGTGCGGAATACGTTTCGAAATTGATCACCTGGACAGGATGTCAATTTGTTTGGGCAGCCAGACTGCGTGTCTAAGCAGGCTAATTGATGACTAAATGAATTTTTCATTAAGTATAGCTGGAACTTTGGAAAGGCTGCCTACGTACCCCTAAAACGGGAATCAAGCCGATCGTAGCTCGCATTACAAAGTAGCTCAATGATCATTTTTTTTTAGATATTGCTGGACTTTCGAAAAGGCTGCCTATGCACCCTTGAGGGGATCAAGCCAGACTGTAGTTCGCATCACAAAGTAGCTCGATGAGCGCTTTTTTTATAGATATAGTTGGAGCTTCGAAAAGGCTGTCTACGTACCCTTGAGGGGATTAAGCTAGACAATAGTTCACATTACATATATTTTTTTAAAGTCGTCGTCGTCGTTGCTTGAGCCGCGCTTTTTAGTATTAATAGCGTTTGACGTGCATGATGTTCGATGATCGTGGGATCACCTCTCCGGCCATGGTTGTTAGTTCGAATACTCCTGGTTTGACGATCTTCAAAATGATATAAGTTTCTTTCCAACTTGCGCCGAGCTTGCCTGCGTTTGGTTCGCGCGTGTTCTCGAAGACCTTCCGGAGGACAAGATCACCTTCTTCAAAGTGCTGAGCCAAGACTTTCTTGTTGTAGTAACGAGCCGCGAGCTGTTGGTAGTTTTGGATCCTTAGCAGCGCCTAGTCGCGTTCGCCTTCTAGGAAGTCTAGTTGGTCTTTCATCATTTTGTCGTTCATCTTAGGATCTTGCACGATCATGGTGTGTCGAAGTCGTGAGATGCCCACTTCTGCTGGTGACATAGCTTACACGCCGTGTGACAGCGAGAAAGGCGTTATGTTCGTTGATCGGCGCGGTGATGTTCGATGCGACCAGAGTACCTCGTCGAGTTCCTCTGCCCATGCGCTCTTTTTGGTATCAAGGCGCTTCTTAAGGCCGTTGAGAATCATTTTGTTCGTTGCTTCGACTTGTCCGTTGCTTTGAGGATAGCGGAGAGTCGAATTACTTAGCCTGATCTTCCATCGTGCACAAAGTCTTCGAATATAGTCAATATAAATTAGGAGACGTTATCGGTGACGATCTCGTAAGGGAGTCTGTGCCAGCAGATGATGAACTTCCAGACAAACTTCTGGACGTCGCGGGCATGGATTTTAGCGTATGACTCTTCTTCCACCCATTTTGTGAAAAAATCTGTCATTACTAAGAGGAAACGCTTCTGACGAGATTGCAGGAGTGGTCTGATAATGTCCCTTGCCCATCTCATAAAGGGGTATGGGGCTGTGAACGCCGTCAGCAGTACCGAAGGTACTTGAATTATCGGAGAATGGCGCTGACACATTTTCGCACCGTGCGCAAAATTTCTTGCAATCCGTTATCATCGTTGGGCAGAACACGCCGTGCTTCTTTATCTTCAGTGCTAGGGCTCGTCCACCCGAATGGTTGCCGCCTGCTCCTTCATGCGTTTCCTTCATATGTTTCCTTCATGATGTCTTGCACTTCCTGTCCGTGTATGCAGTTCTGCAGGACGCGAGAGGCACTCCATCGACAGAGAGCGTCCTTGACAAAGGTGTAGTGGGCGCTTCGTGCCTTAAGACGCCGGGCGGCCCATTTATTTGGTGGGACTTCTCCGTCGGCTAAGTACATTTTTATTTTATCCCTCCAATCTATTTCAACGGGTTAGCTCACAATTCATTTCGGCTCACAATTCGTCTCGTCGGCGTTAGCGAGTCCTTCTTCGAGCTCTGTTATGACACATACGCCTTTTGATAGCTCGATGCTGGGTTTTGCGATACTTTCTACTGGTATCATTCTGCGAAGAGCCGGATCAGACGTTGATGCGAGGGCAGCCAAAGCGTCAGCTGGCGAGTTATCGCTTCGCGGGATTTTTATAAGGACGAAAATGTCGAAACCTTTGGCGCCTTTTTTTTACGACCATGAGATAGACGTAAATGCGTTCATTTTATGCTTCGTATTCAACGTTGAATTGGTTGGCGACGAGCTGAGAATCACAGAAGGCTTGAATTTGCCTAGCTCCAATTGTCTTTGCGAGATGTAGGCCAGCGATGAGTGCTTCATACTCCGCCTCATTGTCTGATGCCGTGAATTCGAGACGAAATAATTGTTCAAGAATTTCGCATGTTGGTGATATCAGCCTGACCCCGACTCCTGAGCTGTTCCGCGATGACGATCCATCGACGTAAAGTGACTATTTCTCTGCAGGGGGAAGGTCATTGTTTGTGGAGTCCGGTGGTAGCTCGAGAACTTGAGATTTAGTGCACGCCCTGTTCTTGTAGTCGATATCGTATTCACTTAACTCGATTGCCCATTTCGTTGGTCGCTCAGATTGACTTGGGCTGTGCAAAACTGTCCGAAGCGGCTGGTTTGTGAGGACGGTAATAGAGTGTGACCACATCCAATGCGAGTTTATCCATCGTTGGGTACCTGCTCTCTCGGTCGTCGAGTGATTTGCTTACGTAAAAAATCGGCTTTTGTTCGCCGCGATCTCTGACGAGGACACCGCTGACGGCTGAGTGATACTCAGCTACATATAGATACAGAGTTTCGCCGAGTTCGGGTTTTGTTAAGACCGGTGGGGTAAACAAATACAATTTCAGTTGACCGAAGGCTTCTTCGTATTTTTTATCCCACTCGAAGCGTTTATTGCCCCAAAGAGTTGGTAGAAAAGGAGGCATATATCTGTTGATCGGGCGATGAACCTGTTAAGCGCTACTATCCGTCCCGTAAGTCGTTGGACTTCACACGTGTTCTTCGGAGAAGCCAGTTCGAGGATTGCAGTTATCTTCTTCGGGTTCGCTTCTATCTCTCTTTCGGTCACGAGATAGCCGAAGAATTTTCCTCACTTTACTGCAAAAGTGCATTTTCTGCGTTTAACTTCATGTCATATTCGTTCAAGGTTTTGAAACAAGCGGCCAAGTGGTCGATGTGGTATTCGGCGCGAGATGACTTTACGAGCATATCATCGATGTAGACTTTCATCATCTTCCCAAGTTGGTCGACGAACATCTTGTTGACCGTGCGTTGGTATGTTGCTCCTGCGTTCTTCAAGGCAAAAGGCATGACCTTGTAGCACTACATCCCTCGATCGGTTATGAAAGACGTTTTCTCGCAGTCGTCGGGATGCATCATGATTTGGTTGTAACCCGAGAAAGCATCCATGAAGGATAAAAGTTTGTTTCCTGCAGTGGCTTCCACCAGACAATCGATATGTGGCACGGGGAAGCTGTCTTTAAGGCACACCTTATTTAGGTCGGTGAAATCGACGCACACTCACCATATGCCAGCCAATCTGGGTACCGAACCTCAGTAAATTATCTAGCTTTCGACAGTCGTTCGTTTAATGCATTGGCTTGTTATGGACCGAGCTTGCGTCCCTTCTGCCTGATCGGCTTGAATGTTGGGTCGACTCGCAGTTCGTGTTGAGCGAGAGTGGAGACGTATTGTCATAAGAAATCGACGAGCTTGTCTCTAAGGTCGTCGCTTAGTTCAGCTCCGATGCCAACACATCCTTCCAGATTTTGTTCGTCGATATTGACTTTAATAACTTTTTCGCGTTGTTGATCGTCCGGAGGGGGAGTTCACTTGGTCATCTCGTCGCAATGAGGCACGTCTGAACCGCCTTATGTAGTTTGTGTTTGGTGATGAAGAAGGTTCTCGCCATCTGTTGGTTGCCTCGGACTGTGAAGACGCCGCTTGACGTCGGGAATTTTACGCATTGGTCGTAGATCGAGGGGACCGCTTTCATGACGTTCAGACAGGCGGTGCCAAGGATCGCGTTGTAGATGGCTGGCTTGTCGATGGCGACGAACTTGATAACCTTAGTCGTTCGTACGACGTATACTGGGAGTTTGATAGTTTCGATCGTCATCGTTGTGTCTCCTGCAAATCCCATGAGCGGCTTTTAACTTCGCAATCTCCGATTCAAAGCTCAATGACGAGAGGGTCATTGTGAGTTGTGTCCACTCCTTCGAGGCCGTCCTCTCCTAAAGATATGTCGTTGCCGACCTTAAGTTCGTTGTCAGCGCTGCGCTTCCATTTCCTTGCGGTGATAGTTCTTCGTTCGTAACTTTTGATCGATCGGACCGAGTCATTGCACATGGGGATTCCCTCCCATTATCATATTGATTATTCGTCTTGCGGGAGCCTTGGGGTTGCCTTGTCCTTGGTCGTCGAGTTCGCGTTTTGGAAGTGACATGTCAGCGTTGACGGGTCCAATCAGTGGATTGGGTAAAACGACTACAGGTTGTCGCATGGCTGCTTCGTGCGCAAGTCGGAATTGTTCTGCTTTGTTTCACGGTTGCGGGGCTTCACGTCTCTCGTTCAATCTCGCCACTTGTTTGTCACTGATATATCATGGTTTTTATCCATTTTTAGACCATGATATAAGTGTTTTTATAGAGTCTTTTGGCTATTTTTGAGTCTATATAGAGTCTATGCAGGTCCAGGTACAATTGGAGATAAATTGGAGATTTGGATGCATTTTGGAGCTTAATGGAATAAAGTCACGAAGTGATGAAGTCAGAAGAGTGAATTTACACGCAAGGTGTAGATCGACACCATCTGTGTCGATCGACGCCAGGTTTTCCAATTTCCAGAATCGAGAAGTTTCCATATTTTGAAGAAAAGGAAATCTCCAAGACTTTTCCTAATCCTCCAAGGAATTGAAGATGCGAGTCTAGGCCTATAAATATAGATTTTCAAGGCATTGTTTAGCCACCAACTATTATTCTTATTTTCTGTTTTGAGACTTAGAGAGAGATTTTTATAGAGATTTTAGAGAGAAGAATTTGTCTCCTTCAGAGCAAATTCGGAACTCCTTTGTTTCTATTGATTTCTTTTATGCAATCTTCTTTATTCATGATGTTTTCTTCATTCACCATGTCTGAGTAGTTTGCTAGTTAGGTTTAGGGTTTTTCAAGGGTGATTAATGGATTGTTAGGTCGAATTAAACTGTTAGGATAAAATCATTAGAGTTCTTCATCTGGATTTGTGTTTAATGCTTATTCTATCTTCGCGACCTAGAATCTGATCTTAGGTTGATTAATAGATGCGAGAGTATTATTAATTGCCTGAACTAATGTTAGATGAGCAAAATACCTATTCGCAAAGAGATTTGGTTTAGGGTTTTGTGAACAATTGAACCTGATATTAATGCTTGTCTAAATTGATAGGATTTGCAAAGAGATTTAGAATTCTAGGGTTTAGACATAGATAATCTTCGCAGCAAGAGTTGGTTGATTTTACATTAGTGTTTTGAGTTCTAGAACAGTACTTAATAATTCTTAACATTCTGTCTAGACCTGCAAATTAGATCACCTGAGAATTTTCCTGAACCTAGCGCCTTAGTCTCCTGATTTTAAGAAACCTAATTCGTGATTTTGCTCATTTATTTCCTGCTTTGTTTTACTCTCATTCTATTTGACCTAGCATAATCTGAATTTAGAAACCTTAGTGTAGCATCTACTTCTCTTGGGATTCGATAACCCCTTATACTACGATTGCTTTTGCTGTGCACTTGCAGTAGTTTTATTAGGGTAAAAGCTGAGCCCTATCAGTCACTCGATTCCTTGAGCTCCCTCTTATAACGTGCGATCAAGTCGTTATGTAGATGGTGGCATTTCATCGGAGTGTCCGTAGCGCGTCTTCCAAGGTCTGGGGCTTTTCATTTCTTCGTAAAAGGTGGACTCGTACCAGAGCCCGTTGCGCAATGCTGGGATCGCCGCTTCATCTGATACGGACACCTTTGAGGCGATATTCTTAAACTTGTTGATGTAAGACCGCAGTGACTCCTTCTGGCCTTGTCGTAGCGTGTACAAATCGGCTTCGCACGCTCCCTGTTCTATGTACATAGAATAATGCTTCACAAAAGCCTTCGAGAGGTCGATGTAGCTATCGATTGAATTCGTTACGAGCTTGGAAAACATTTGAGAGCCGAGCCGGTTAGATTTTCTACGAACATTTGGCAATATCTCGCGTCGCGCTCCTCTAGAGGGGATTGCAATCGGCACATTGCGACGCTAAATGCCGTTATGAATAGCATATGATTCGTCGTTCTGTCGTAGGGCGTGATTTTGATCTTTCCTGGATGCCGAGCTAGTGAATTGATTATCCTGCTTGTGAACGGGGTGTTTTTCGCTTCTTTGAGTACTCGATTGATTTCTGGTGCTGAGTTTGTTGCCTGGTGGACTCGGGAGGTCATCAGGTTAAGCTGCCTCTTTATGCCTTCCAGTTCGCTGTTTTGGTTTTGGCGGTGAAGGTCATTGATGTTGGCTTGTTGTTGATCACCGTGCTCTTGACGTTAGTGATCGTCACGTGTAATCTGTCTTTGATCCGTACGTCCTAGGTTACTCATTGGGCGGGGCTCATTAGCTTGTTCGACCGGATCGGCTATCTGGTCTCCGATAGGCCGAGGCCATTGAGGTCGGCCTTGCTGTCGCCGTTCCCGGGGTCGGCCTCACTGTCGCCATTTCTGGGGTCGGCCTCGCTGTCGCCGTTTCCGGGGTCGGCCTCGCTGTCGCCGTTCCCGGGGAAAGCTCCCCTGATGTTGCGGAGGTTGTCCATGTCGATGCTCCGGGTGTCGGAGTTGCTGTCATCGTCGAGATCGATCTAGCGGGTGCTGGAGTCGTCTCGTCTTGTTGGGTATGCGCTGTCATCGCCGGTCTTGACTTTTGTTGTAGAAAAATCTCTCTCCCCACAGACGACGCCAATTGTTGGAACCGAAGTTCGACTAAGTGTGAAAGAGGTGGTGAAAAGCTGGATTTGGAGACTCTCTTATAAATTGTTGAGATCGGCGAATACTGATTAAAACCGTTAAAAAGATTAAATCGTGAATACAAAAGAAAGGAGAAAGTTCTCCGAAACGAAAGTGGCAAGCCTGCGAAAAGGGGGATCGCCAAGTCACCGAGAGGAAAAGAAGGTTACCGAGCGGCTTGTCTCGAAGAGGCCAAGTTGCCAAAAGGAAAAATGAGGTCGCCGAGCGGCTTGTCCCGAAGAGGCCGAGTCGCCAGGAGGAAAAAGGAGGTCGCCGAGCGGCTTGTCCCGAAGAGGCCGAGTCGCCGATTTCAGAGGTGTGATTAGTGTAGAAGACGAGAGTCTCAAAGCCTGTGCGGGAATTAGGATGTCTTGTCACATCAGTTTACTGTGCTATTTATAGCTAATGAAGTCGGCGGCTGCCTCTCGACCTAACATGCTTTTGGGCGGGAATGGGCCTTGCGGGTCTCGTTTTGGGCCTGGCCGACCGGAGACTCTTTTGTTGACTTTGACCAGCTTCCGTTGACTTTGAGTAGAAAAATGATTTGGGCTGCGCCAAAGTGATAGACTTGAAGCCCAGTACCAACAAAGAATAAGTTAATAGCTATGTTTTTTGTTATAAAGCAAAAGTGTAGCTATATTTTGTTACAATTAGCGACAACTTTGTTACAATGAAAGATAAATGATAAATTGTAACAAATTTGTAATTTTTTGAAAATACTTTGCTACTGTTTGCGATGATGTTTTATTTATCACACATGTGTTTAAAAAAACCACAAAATATGTAACAAATGATGAGAAGAGTCACAAATAGTTACAAATTATTTGTAACAAGTTGAGATAGAATTTAAATACGTGCATACCAACCAATAAGAAAAGCCACACGTGTTATGTAGCAAATGTCAAGTTTTTGTTACAAATTATAGGTACAAACTGTGTGCGTGTAAAAATAGGTTCCTACCAGCGAAGTTGCTGGTCATTAGACTAAACCAAGTATAAAAAGAGGAATTTTTTTAATTCTTTCTAATTCTCTTTGATCAAATTTTTTTTCTTATTTTCAACGAAACTCTATTATTATTATTTTTTCAAATCCTTTTACAATTATATTTCAAACACTTAGAGGAAGATGGTTTCTTTAAGAGAGGAGAAAAAAAAATGTCTTCAAGCAATTATAATGAAGTTGCAAGACAGTGCATGTACAATCGTATTAATCGAGACACAAGATGTGTAACCAAAGAATTTGTAGCGAGTTTAGATCAATTTATACAATTTGCAAGACAGCATCCATACGACAACAATAGAATATTGTGTCTGTGCGTAAAATGTCAAAATATGGTTCTTAAAGACGTCAACAGAGTGTGCAACCACTTATCCAACAAAGGCTTCACATCCAATTTTTTCGTGTGGACTGCTCACGGGGAGAAGCTAGAGCATCCGCCTGTATATGAAAGCGAAACTCATATCTATGGAGAGCACAACATAATTGAAGAAAAGAAAGGCGGTTGTAATTATTTTGTTGGTGAGGACGAAGCTGCGTATCCTTGGATAATCACAAATACAGAAGAGGCCGAAGCTTTTGAGGCCGCATTTGATGAACCGATAGAAGATGCCCACAACAACGAAACTGCCAAATTTTTTAGTGTTTTGGATGCAACAAAAGAACCTCTATATGACGAATTTATGGAAGGAATGTCAAAATTCTCATTTGCATCTGATATGATGTATGTGAAGACGAAAATAATGGTTCCGAAGAAACATTTGATGATTTTTCTCGCGTTTACAAGTATAATTTTCCAAGAGGGAACGTCGCTTGATATACTTAGATATTCCATGCATTCACCATGCATTTATGATATATTTGCATTCATATTGCATTCATACTTAAAATAATTATAGCTTTTATCCCATTTTAGGTTCTAAGACATGTTGCATTAGTATTTGCATATTTTGCATCATTTCCAGGTTATATGGTGTGCATGGAGTTGCCTTGGACGTTGAGCAAGGACAAAAAGGTGCAAGAAGTGCTTGGGAATCACTTGGAGTCAAGAAAGCACTCAGACAAAAGAATGAAGCTGAGATCGAGCTAAGGATCGAGGTGCATGGGTCGTCGTTACATCCAAGATCGAGCAAAGATCGACCTACTCAGCCCGTTTCAGCCTTGGATCGAGCAACAAGATCGAGCCCCTAGATCGACTCAAACAAGATCGAGCAATGCATAACCAGATCGACCTGGCCGGACCAGATCGATCCCAAGATCGGACGGACCAGATCGATCTCTCCCCCCATTTTCCCCTTCCTTCTTTTGGTTGTCATCTCACATTTTGTCTATTTGTGAGGGGACCAATATTTTGGACTTATATAAGCATTTTAACCTAGTTTCTTGGAGAGAGCCACAAAATTCTTAGAGTTCTCTCTTCATTTTTAGATCTAGCCACCATTCTTGAAGGTTTTAAGCTTTTCTTGTTTTGTAAAACATTAATCTTTAAATTTTAATCAAGTAATCTTTCTTCTTGTTCTAAGCGAAGCATGTTCAACTTCTCAAACCCAATGTTTAAGAGAGGTTCGAACATGATTAGTGAGTAAATCATTAGGGTTTGAGGTTGGGGTGATTAGGGAGGTTTAAGAGGTTCAATCTTGGGTTTTTCTTGCTCTTAATCTTAATCTCTTCTTGGATTTGGGGGTTTTAAGGCCTCTAAATTCTCAAAGGAGATCTCTTTGATTCTAGGGATTTTCTTATCCTAACAAGACTTAGGAGATCCCATAAACCCAAATCCAAGAGACTAGCTCATCCTTTCCCACACACCATGGATGTTTAGGGAGCTAGTTAGGCCATTTTTAAGATCTTTGCTTTATGCTCTTCAGCCTATCTTTCCACCATACACCATGGGTTAGGATGAAAGGTTGAAGAAAGGATTTTTTTCATAGACCATGGAAAATCTAGCTTTTGCTTCTTAAGGCTTAGAGATTGCTCATTAGAAATATGTAGATCTATTTTATTAAACCGCAAGTTCGAATCTTGAACCTCTCTAACCATGAACCTCAACCTTGAATCTGCCTTTAGTATTTAAGTTTTTAAAGTCATCATCTTTTAGATTAAAGTTTGAATCTTTTCCCTTAGGTTGTTAATAATCACTTAGATTGCTTAATATTTGCATTAGAGTCTCATAATTCATAAAGTAGTGTTCTTGATAGTTTTATAATTTTTTTTTAAAATTGCCTACAGTCTTATTCTATAGCCTGGTAATTAGTTAGAAGTCGTTAGGTTTTTATAAATAGTTTTTAAAATTTATCTTAGGATGCTAGAAATTGCCCATTTAGTCTGTTTCTAGCATTCAAATATTTAAAATTAGTAGTCCGGTCATTTAAATTCTTAGCAGTAGTCTTTAAACCCATCAGAAGAATTGTTAAAAAAATATTTCATAGTCGTTTGGTAGCTGCAAGTAGTTTTTACAATTTGGTTCACTCATTTAACTCGAATTTGGCCTAGATTTACTTAAGCTCTTGTATTCCTAGCAACTTTTGACACTCAAGCTGGATTGATAGCCTTAAATACTACATTGATAATAACTGAAAAAACCTAGTTATCAATTGGCGCCGTTGCCAACTTGAGTTTGCTTGAAAGTATTAGGATTTGGAGCTTAGTAGAGACTAAGCTTTTATTTTTATTTTGGTTACTCATCTCTCTACTTTCCTACTTGTGCTTTCAGGTACATGAACCTAAGGTCTAGAGGTGACAACAACTTATTACCACGTCTAGACAATATTCACCAACTTGGAAGTGCAATGTTGAGAAGGGAAAGAGAACAAGAACAAGAGTTTGAGGAGGTTGTGCAACCGGTTGATATATCATGGTTTTTACCCATTTTGGACTATGATATAAGTGTTTTTATTGAGTCTTAGTACTATTTTCGAATCTATATAGAGTCTATGCAGGTTCAGGTACAATTGGAGTTAAATTGGAGATTTGAATACATTTTGGAGCTTAATGGAATGAAGTCACGAAGTGTTGCAGTCGGATTGAAGTTGCGTGATGGGTGTCTAGACCTGCAATTGAAGAATGAAGATTCGTACATGAGCCTATAAATAGGATTGCAGAGCCATTGTTTAGGCTACACACACATTATTTTAGAGAGAGATTTGTAGAGAGTTTTTGGAGAGAAAAATCAGACTCCTTTAGAGCAGATTTTGAATTTCTTTATCTTCTTCTATTGATTTCTTTTATGATTTCTATTCAAATAATGATTTGTGTTTCATTGATCATGTCTGAGTAGTTTGCTTGTTAGGTNTTCTTCTATTGATTTCTTTTATGCTTTCTATTCAAATAATGATTTGTGTTTCATTGATCATGTCTGAGTAGTTTGCTTGTTAGGTTTAGGGTTTTTTCAAAGGTGATTGATGAATTGTTAGGTCGAATTGAATTGTTAGGATAAAATCATTAGAGTTCTTCATCTGGATTTGTGATTATTGCTTATTCTAACTTCATGACCTAGAATCTGATCTTAGGTTGATTAATAGATGCGAGAGTATTATTAATTACCTGAACTAATGTTAGATGAGCAAAATACCTATTCGCAAAGAGATTTGGTTTAGGTTTTTGTGACCAATCGAACCTGTAATTAATGCTTGTCTGGATTGATAGAATTTGCAAAGAGATTTGGGATTCTAGGGTTTAGACATAGAAAGTCTTCGCAGCGAGAGTAGGTTGATTTTATAATTATGTTTCGAGTTCAAGAACAGTGCTTAATAATTCCTAACATTCTGTCTAGACCTGCAATTTGGATCACCTGAGAATTTCTCTGAACCTAGCGTTTCGTCTCCTGAATTTACTAAGCCTTTAATTACTTTCTGTTTTTAATTCCATCTTTCTTCTTAGTTTAATTCGAACTTAGAAGTTTGTTGTGTGACTAACTCTTTCCCTGTGGATTTGATCCCTAAGTACTGCGACTGATCTCTTAATTTGAGAGAGTAGCTCTAGGGTAAATTTGAGAGCATATCAAATTTTGGTGCCGTTGCCGGGGAAAGAGATTAGTTGCCTACATATTTTTAGTATTAGAAATTTGTCTAGGTTTTAATTTTTGATTTTTGGTTACTGATTTTCTGCAACTTTTTATTGTGTTTGTTTCAGGTGTATGCTTAATCGTAGTACCAGAAGCAACAAGGAAAAGGAGCTTGTGACTTTGAGCATCGTTGAACTCGGCAGACTAGAAAGAACCAACAGAAAAGCTGCAAGAGCGTCGATCGACACCAACACTAGCGTTGATCGACACCCTTCACAGACAGAGATGGTGGAACCTGTGATTTTGATACGAGATGAAGCTGGTAATCTGTTCGATTCAGAAGGACATAGGAGGAACAATCAAGGCCAGAGACTTGACGAGAATGAGGCTGTTCACGTCGAGCAAGCAGTGCAGGTAGTTGGACGTGGAAGAACATTGGACGATTACAACATGCATGATCGGTTCTATGCTAATAGAGCTGCGATTCGCCCACCTCCTTTTCAAAGGAATGACTTCGAGCTGAAGCATGCGTTCTATACACTGGTGGCTCAACATCCTTTCCATGGTCTTCCTAATGAGCATCCCATGGACCACATAGAGAGGTTCGAAGATTTGGCATCCAGCATAAAGGCCAATGGAGTGTCCAATGACTATCTCTTCTGCAAGCTTTTCCCCTACTCACTGGCTGGAGATGCTGCATATTGGTTGAAGCAGTTGGATCCAGGATCATTGACCACCTGGGAGGACACAAAGAATGCATTCCTGTGCAATTTTTTTGACGATGCGAGGTCGGAGGAGCTGAGGATGAAGATCACTACATTTTCTCAAGGACCAATTGAAGCATTCAAGGCCGCTTGGGTGAGATTCAAGGCTTATCAAAGAGATTGTCCACATCATGGTTTCAGTGAGGTTCAACTGCTGGGAATTTTTTACAGAGGGATTGATTGGAGATATCAGATGGCTCTAGACGCTGCCAGCAATGGAAACTTCAACACTAGATATCCAGAAGATGCATATGTGCTGATTGAGAACTTGGTTTCTAGAAATAGTACCAAAATGCAGATTTGGATAGGAAGAAGAAGGCTGGAAACATTGATGGAAGTCAGATTGCTGAGGTGAATGCTAAGCTAGACTCGATGCATAGCCTTTTAATGGGAAAGAAGCAAGTCCAGTATGTTGCAGAAGTTGAGACTTTTGAACCAGAGCAAGAAGAAGTCAATTACATCAATGGTGCTGGCTTCCAAGGACAGAGATTTGGCAATCAACAAGGTTATGGTCCCTCTTACGACAAACCTTTTCAAAACAACAACTTCCAAGTAACTTATAATTATTCTTCTTACCAGAAGCCTCATGCACAAGACAATGAGGTGAAATCTATGCTAGAGCAGCTTCTAGAAGGACAGCAGAAGATGACAGTGGATTTCAATGGGAAGATAGATTCACTGTACCAAGACTTGAATGGGAAGATTGATAACCTGAACTCTCATATGAAGCAATTGGATGTTCAAGTTGCTTAAACTGCAGGCGCTTTGAAGAGACAAGATGGATGTCTTCCTGGAATGACAGACGTGAATCCTCGACGTCAAGTCAATGCCATCATGGTGAAGAGTGTAGAAGAAATCGAGGCACCTCAGGAAGTTAAGGAAAACGAGACTGCTGCTTCAAAGGTAGTGTCTATCGACACTACTACTGAGTGTCGATCGACACCACCAGAAAAGCCTGATAATTCGAGTTCTGGCGGACCGAAATCGACCATGATCGACACTGTTGCATCGACACAAGAAGTCAGTGTCGATCGACACTTCCTGGTGTCGATCAACACCATGCCCAGATTTCACCAATTCAACCTGAAGCGTCAAAAGGTGCAGAGGAAAAGGAGTATAAATTCTAAAATACCCTATCCCAGGCCTCCTAGAAAGTCTAAACAGGAGATAGAAGAAACTAGATGCAAGGAAATGATGGATAAGCTGATGGTTGAGCTACCCCTAGTTGATGCAGTCAAACTTTCACCTGCATTAAGAAGATATGTCAAGAGAATGGTTGTCAATGGTGTGAGTCCTGAGGAAGGAGCATTGCTTACCAGAGACATGAATGCAATTCTCTTGAACATAATTTCAAGGAAGAAGAAGAAAATGAGGGTTTCTGAACAAGTTAGTGATGTGATTCAGAGGAGGATTCCAGAGAAGTTACCTGATCCAGGAAACTTTGTGCTAGATTGCTCAATCTCAACAGGAAGGTTTCCTCGCTCTCTCTGTGATCTAGGTTCAAGTACCAACTTGATACCATACTTTGTTGCTGTTAGACTTAGAATGACTGATTTCAAGCCAACCAGAATCTCCCTTGTCCTAGCTGATCGATCAAAAAGAATCTCAGAAGGTGTTCTAGAAGATGTTCCCTTGAGGATTGAAGGTTGCATGATTCCCACAGACTTTGTGGTTTTGAAATATGATGAAGAACCTGCAGATCCTCTTATTCTGGGAAGATCATTCTTGGCTTCAGCTGGTGCCATCATTGATGTGAGGAAAGGAAAAATAGAGCTTGATTTAGGTGATGTTGTCCTGAATTTTGACATGGACAAGTTAAGGGGACCATCCTCCATCGATGGTCAAGCTTTTTCAGTGGAGATTTCCATGGATAACGATCCAGTCATGGAACATTCTGATGACATTACTGCTGGGTATGACAAGGAGCTGATCATCTCTTCAGGACTACGAGCAGAGATGAGGTTCAGATCAATGACAAGTTGATAGAGGAAGACGTTTTGGTGATGGAGGCAGGGATTGCAGAGCTGAGCTACAGAAAAAGTGCAGAAATTCGAGCTGCAGGTTTGGTGTCGATTGACACCACTACTAGTGTCGATCGACACCCTCCGGAAATCACACCACGAGCTGTTTCCAATGCTGCAACTCCATCCTATGCTGTCAAACAGACAACGCCATATCATACAGCCCAGAAACCTCCAAGAAATCGAAGGTATGTACTTCATGGAATCAATTTCAAACCTCTTTATCATTCCAATAAGAACAATAAAGGTTCAAAAGCTACTTCACACTTATGCAAGCAACGAGATTCTCGTAGAAGGCTTAGTGTTTCTTTTGATGATTATGCAGGTAAAAGAAGTGTCCCACCCGAACTCAAGTCCCACCCTGCTGCTGTTTCTCACTTCCTTGGTCCCTCTCATGCACCTAACGCAGATACACCACCATGGATGAGGAGACATTCTTCTCGGAAGCTTTCGCTGCCACCATCTGATTCACCAGACGTTGGAACCCTCTGACACAGTCAAGCTAATGACTGAAAACAAGCGCTGAGTGGGAGGCAACCCACTGTTAGGTAAGATATTTATTTATATTTCATTTCGGTTTTACTAAGTTCTGGTTTTAGTCAGTTGAAAATAAGAGACATTGAGCTCGACACCACGCGCAGACGAAGGTAAGTCTTCTATTGGTCGTTTCTGTCGTTTCTAATCTTTCTTTTAGCCAACTTCGGGCTTGATAACACTGGGGACAGTGTTGTTTAAGTCTGGGGGAGGTGATTACTGACATTGTGTTTTGTTTTGAGAGTCAGTCGTTTTTTTTATTGAGTCAAAATTAGTTGAAATTTTTAGTTTTTCTTGGAACAAAACCACAACATTGACACTTGAAGGACCATTGCAATAGTAGTTGATTGCAGGTTTTACTAGGTAGAAAGCTGCAAGTGGATAAATCTACCAGAAAGAGTTCAAATTCCTGTTTAGAGCTTGGTATGCATTGGACTTGATTCCTCTTTCAGCTCTGACAAGATAAGCAAATTGCAGTCTCTACTTGATCTTCCCTTGAGAAAAGAAAGAAATAAAGAAGTCTGACCAAGGAATAGTGCAAAGATCCTCATGAGCATGTCTCCTCACAAGGAACAATATTAGTGAGAGCTCATGAACATGTCTTCTCACAAGGAACACAAGTAAAGAGCAGCACTATTCTAAGGCTTCAAAAGAATAAGAAAACAAAGTCAATGAAAAGTTCTTAGAACACCCTGAAAATGGGCAGCAGTTAACTAAGGGAAGAGAAAATAGGAGAGTTGTATAAAGAAAGTCTTGTTCAAGCACTAAGGAAGGGAAAGAATCTGTAAGTTCTTTTGTCATACAGTTTGTTAGAGTTCAAAATTTATTCAAAGAAGGGATCTGGATTTGAACTGTGAGATTGCTAAACTTGTGGTAAGTACACTGAAACATTACCTAAGGTTGGCTCTATAGCATGTGGATTCAAGAGTGTTAACCAATGTGGCGTCCTGAAGGCTAGCTGAATGTTTCTGTTTTCAAACTTCTACTTCATTCTAAGTTTCTGTTTTGCTTGAGGGCAAGCAAAAGCTAAGTCTGGGGGAGTTAATATATCATGGTTTTTACACATTTTTGAACCATGATATACGTTTTTTTATTGAGTCTTAGTACTATTTCGAGTCTATATAGAGTCTATGCAGGTTCAGGTACAATTGGAGATTTGGATACATTTAGGAGCTTAATGGAATGAAGTCACGAAGTGTTGCAGTCGGATTGAAGTTGCACGATGAGTGTCGATCGACACAGACTATTGGTGTCGATCGACACCAGGTTTTCCAATTCCAAAGACGTGAAGTTTCCATTATTTTGTAGAAAATGAAAGTTCCAAGACTTTTCTTAATCTTTCAAGGAACTGAAGATTCGTACATGAGCCTATAAATAGGATTGCAGAGCCATTGTTTAGGCTACACACACATTATTTTAGAGAGAGATTTGTAGAGAGTTTTTGGAGAGAAAAATCAGACTCCTTTAGAGCAGATTTGGAACTCTTTTATCTTCTTCTATTGATTTCTTTTATGCTTTCTATTCAAATAATGATTTGTGTTTCATTGATTATGTCTGAGTAGTTTGCTTGTTAGGTTTATAATTTTTCAAAGGTGATTGATGAATTGTTAGGTCGAATTGAATTGTTAGGATAAAATCATTAGAGTTCTTCATCTGGATTTGTGATTATTGCTTATTCTAACTTCATGACCTAGAATCTGATCTTAGGTTGATTAATAGATGCGAGAGTATTATTAATTACCTAAACTAATGTTAGATGAGCAAAATACCTATTCGCAAAGAGATTTGGTTTAGGATTTTGTGAACAATCGAACCTGTAATTAATGCTTGTCTGGATTGATAGAATTTGCAAAGAGATTTGGGATTCTAGAGTTTAGACATAGAAAGTCTTCGCAGCGAGAGTTGGTTGATTTTATAATTGTGTTTCGAGTTCAAGAACAGTGCTTAATAATTCCTAACATTCTGTCTAGACCTGCAATTTGGATCACCTGAGAATTTCCCTGAACCTAGCGTTTTGTCACCTGAATTTACGAAGCCTTTAATTGCTTTCTGGTTTTAATTCCATATTTCTTCTTAGCTTAATTCGAACTTAGAAGTTTGTTGTGTGACTAACTCTTTCCCTGTGGATTCGATCCCTAAGTATTGCGACTGATCTCTTAATTTGAGAGAGTAGCTCAAGATTAATGGTATCTCCGAAGATAGCTTCAAACTAAGGCTCTTCCCATTTTCTCTTGGGGACAAGGCTAAGCATTGGGAGAAGACACTACCTCAGGACACAATCACATCATGGGATGATTGTAAGAAAGCATTTCTGTCCATTCTTCTCAAGTACAAGGACAGCTCGCCTAAGGAGTGAGATAAGCGGTTTTGCACAAAGGCAAAAATGAGACCTTTAGTGAAGCAATGGAGAGGTTCAAGGACTACACCATTCAATGTCTTCATCATGGTTTCACAGAGGAGACCCTCTTGAGCAGAATATACCGTGGAGCTTTGCCTAAAATTTGCATGCTATTGGACACAGCAAGCAAAGAGAATTTTCTTGGTCAAGATGTGCAAGAAGGAATGGAGCTTATTGAGAATTTGGCAATGAGTGATGGTAATTATTCTGAGAAGTATGATCGAGCACCAAGGGGCAGTGATCTTGAAGCACACAAGAAAGAGTTGAAGTCACTCCATGAGAAAATAGACAAGATGATGCTTGCAAGCCAAAAACAAGTCCACTTTGTTGGTGAGGCCTCGAATGTGTTTCAAACTCAAGAGGGAAATCAAGAGGAGTTTGAGGAAGCTAATTGGATTGGTGGTCATGATTATCCTAAGACACCAGGCTATGTCCAAAGATATAAAGGAAACAACAACTTGTTTAATAGAAGTACCAATGTGAAAAATCTAAAAGATCAAGTGTATCCTCCACAACAAGGCAACCAAGAAAAACCTTTTGTTCCTTACAACCAAGGTGGATTTGCACAAAACAATAGGTATCAATGGCAAAGACAAGGACACTTCCAAGTCAACAACAGCAAGGGACGAAAGGTTACCCTACTGGTTTCGTGCCACAGCAGAAACAAGTCCAAGCTCCACCTCAAGATCCTATACAAGCTATGTTCCAACAACTTCTTTAAGGCCAAGCATCTACCAATCAGAAATTTGTTGAAATAAACAGTAGGCTGGACTCTTCTCTTACTGAGGTTTCTAGACAGATCAGCAATATGAACAACAAGATTCGCCAGCTTGAGAAAGGCAAAGCTAGTTCAAGCGGCCAAGATAGCTTACCCGGAAAATGTGAGACCAACCCAAAGGAGTATGCAAATGTGATCACTCTAAGGAGTGGGAAAGAGCTAGCACCAAGGTCTACACTTGAGGAAAACGAGGACATTGTGGTTCAAGAGAGGGACGGTAATCTTTCAAATGATCAAGAGATCACATTTGACAATGTCTACATTGTAAGGCCAAAGAAAGGCAAGGAAGCGGTTTTGGAGAAAAAAGTGGAGGAAGCTAGCAAAGAGAAAGAAGTTTTAATTCCCCCACCTTACAAACCAAAGCTCCCATTCCCTGGACGTTTCAAGAAGCAGCTGGTTGAAAAGCATAGAGCTTTGTTTGAGAAGTACTTGAGGAATGTTGAGCTGAAATTGCCTTTGCTTGATTGTTTGGCTATGGTACCAAAATATGCCAAGTTTTTGAAAGATACACTTGCTAAGAGGGTCAAAGAGGGTGAAGAGGTCATGGTACTGAGCCAAGAGTGCAGTGCCATTATTCACAAAGAGATAGCACAAAAGAAGCTAGGAGATCCGGGCTCATTCACCATACCTTGTGCGCTAGGTCCTTTGAGGTTCAACAATTGCTTGTGTGATCTTGGAGCAAGTATAAACCTCATGCCTCACTCTATTACCAAGAAGTTGGGCTTTAAAAAGTTCAAGGAGTGTAGGATATCTCTCATCCTAGCTGATCGAAGTATAAGACTCCCGGTAGGCATGCTTGAAGACTTACCCGTGAGAATAAGCAATGTGAATGTGCCAACAGATTTTGTGGTTTCGGAAATGGATGAGGAACCCAAGGATCCTCTAATCCTTGGAAGGCCATTCTTAGCTACTGCCGGAGCTATAATTGATGTGAATAATGGCAAGATATCTTTACACTTGGGCAAATATATTGAGTTAAAGTTTGATATAAATGAAGTTTTGAAGAAACCAACAATTAGTGGCCAAGTGTTTTACATTGAGGCAATGGATGCTCTAGCTGATGAGCTCCTTGAAGAACTAGGCCAAGAAGACCACCTTCAGCTAGCCTTGACCAAGGAATGTGGAGAGTTTGGATATCTTAGTGAGGAGACACAAGAGTATGCCAAGCTACTAGATTCACGCAAGGTTTTGAAAGAGGAGGAAGACACTTATTTGGAGCTGGGTCTAGACCGAGCTGCTTTTGGTATTGATGCTGGGTCAAGAGAGGACGAAGAGGACTGTAACCTCAATGTAAGCCAAGGTGAAGAGTGGAGCGAGCTGCTTGCCCCAAAGGTGGACCTCAAGCAACTTCGAAATGGGCTAAGGTATGCTTTCTTGGGACCAAATGATACATACCCGGTAATTGTGAATGAAAATCTAAGTGATGATAAGTTATATTCACTCCTTAAGGAGGTGAGGAAGTATAGAAAGGCCATTGGTTATTCTTTGAGTGATATCAAACGCCTTTCACCAATGCTTTGCACTCATAGGATTCACTTAGATAATGAAAACACATCCTCCATAGAACACCAAAGGCGCCTAAACCCAAATTTAAAAGAGGTGGTCAAGAAAGAAATCTTAAAAATCTTATAGGTTGGTGTGATATACCCAATAAGTGATAGCACATGGGTTTCTCCAGTCCATGTGGTTCCAAAGAAAGGTGGTATCACAATACTAAAGAATGAAAACAATGAGTTAATACCTACTAGGACCATAACCGGTCATAAGATGTGTATTGACTATAGAAAACTTAACTTGGCCACTAAAAAAGATCACTTCACTCTTCCTTTCATTGATCAAATGTTAGAAAGATTAGAAAACCACCCATACTATTGTTTCCTTGATGGATATAGTGGTTTCTTTCAAATACCAATTCACTGTAATGATCAAGAAAAAATAACTTTCACTTGTTCATATGGAACATTTGCATATAGGAGAATGCCTTTTGGTCTTTGTAATGCTCCTGCCACATTTCAAAGATGCATGATGTCCATATTTTCTGATTTGATTGAGGAGATG
>JAHZTW010000003.1:5839455-5896087 GCA_020283515.1 Alliaria petiolata | reverse complement strand
TTGGAAGCGACTTCTGGTGTGATCCGCGAAGTGTGTCGATCGACACTAGTGGTGTCGATCGACACCAACTCCGCAGCTCGAATCTCTGCACTTTTTCTCCAATTCAGCTCTGCAATCCTTGCTTCTATGACAAAAACGTCGTCCTCCATCAACTTAGCATTGATTAGACCTTCATCTGCGCCCAAAGTCCTGAAGATATGATTGTTTCCACTCCAATCCTCTAGCTGCACAGCTTTCTCAGAATTCTCAGCTAATGCTTCTTGAACAATCAGTTTGTTCACTTGCTCTTTAGAATCCAGCTCCTCTCCAGTGATCACAGCAATACATGAGATGTGTTTGGAAGTTCTAGTAGTAGAGATAGCTTTGTAGAACACTTCTTTGTCAACATTAGAGAAAGATATTCTCTTATTGGGCATGTCTACAATAGCTCCTATTGTGGCCATGAATGGTCTTCCAAGAATGAAAGGCATGACAGAATTCTTGCTCACTTCCACAACCTGAAAATCAGTAGGTACTAGACAATCCCCCACTTTGACAAGCAAGTCTGGAATTGTGCCATATGGAACTGTGGTGGAAGAGTTGGCAAACTCGAGGGTCATGTTTGGAGGTTTAATGTCAGCAATTCCCAATCTCTCTGCAATATCCTTTGACATGAGGTTAACACTAGCACCAGAATCACAGATAGATTGTTGAAACTCAATTCCTCCAATGGAGCATGGAACCATAAACATCCCAGGGTCTTCAACCTTAAGCAGTTGCTTCATTGGTGGTGGTGTTTTTCTTGCTTTGTGAAAGAGTTCTTCCATCTCTTCAAAGCTTTCTCTGTTATTATGGAAGAAGGCACATAAGGGATATCTCTCATAAGCTTCATCAAAGGAGATCTCCTTGGGAATCATCTCCACCCTTTTGTTGAAAGCAGCCAGCTTCTATGCATTAATGGGTGGCCTTAGATGTTTGAGTAGAGGAGGATTTGGAACATTGGCCTTGTAGACCCTTCCCAATGCAGCTTGTGAAGCTTTAGGCGTGTCTGTCCAAGTTCGGGAAGGGTATCGATCGACACTAGACGTTTGTGTCGAGGATGCTGTGTCGATCGAGCTTGATTCGTCTGGTTTCTCCTTGAGTGTCGATCGACACACAGTAGTGTCGATCGACATTGACTCCTTAGCATTTTCTACATCTTCAAGCTCCTCGAATTCTTCAGTACTTAGCCCTCTTCTCTGCACAGGCTGAAAGTTCCCTCCATTCTGGATCTTTATGGCGTTCACATGGTGTCTCGGATTTACATCTGTCTTTCCAGGAAGACATCATTCTTGTCTCTTTAAAGCTCCAGTAGTTTGAGCAACTTGAACATCCAATTGCTTCATATGAGTACCTAGAGACTCAATTTTCCCATTCAGATCAGTGTACAAGGCATCGATCTTCCCATTGAAGTCCACAGTCATCTTCTGTTGGCCCTCCAAGATTTGCTCTAGCATAGACTCCATCTTATTTTCTGCAGATTTTGCATTCTGGTTAGAAGAAGAACAATAGGTTCTTTGGAAGTTGTTGTTCTGGAATGGTTTTTGGTAAGAAGAACCATAACCTTACTGATTGTTGAATCTCTGTCCTTGAAATCCAGCTCCATTGATGTAGTTGACTTCTTGTTATTCTGGCTCAAATGTCTCCACTTCAGCTGCATATTGGACTTGCTTCTTTCCTATTAGAAGGTTATGCATAGAGTCCAACTTAGCATTCACCTGAGCAATCTGATTCTCATCCAAATTTCCAGTTCGCTTCTTCCTATCAAGATCTACATTCTTGGTACTATTGCTAGAAACCAAGTTCTCAATCAGCACATATGCATCTTCTGGATATCTCGTGTTGAAGTTTCCATTGCTGGCAGCGTCCAGAGCCATTTGGTACCTCCAATCGATTACTCTGTAGAAAATTCCCAGTAGCTGTGGCTCGCTGAAACCGTGGTGTGGACAGTCTCTCTGGTAAGCTTTGAATCTCACCCAAGCAGCCTTGAATGCTTCAATTGGTCCTTGAGAAAATGTAGTGATCTTCATCCTCAGTTCCTCAGATCTTGCATCATCAAAGAAATTGCATAAGAATGCATTCTTTGTTTCTTCCCAAGTGGTCAAGGATCCTGGCTCCAATTGCTTCAGCCAGTATGATGCATCTCCAGCAAGCGAGTAAGGGAACAACTTGCAGAAAAGATAATCATTTGTGACTCCATTGGCCTTGATTCTTGATGCCAAGTCTTCAAACCTTTCTATGTGGTCCATTGGATGCTCATTAGGGAGACCATGGAATGGATGCTGAGAAACCAATGTGTAGTAAGCAGGTTTCAGCTCGAAATCATTCCTCTGGAATGCAGGAGAACGGATTGCAGCTCTATTAGCATAGAACTGGTATGGTCGGTTGTATTCACCAAGCGTTCTTCCACGTCCAACGTCTGTGTGTGCTCGGTGTCGATCGACACCTACGAGTACCTCTTGTTCGACGACAACAGCTCCATTGTCATCGTGTCTTTGGCCTTGAGCGTTCCTTCTATTCCCTTCTCCATCCACCAAGTTACCAGCTTCATCGCAGATCAAAACCATAAGACCAGCTATCTCTGTCTGCGGAGGGTGTCGATCGATGCTATTGGTGTCGATCGACACTCGTGTAGATGCTCGGTTCTTGCGTTCGAGACGAACGAGCTCCTGGTTGAGTGCGATTAGTTCTTTGTCCTTGTTGCTTCTGGTAATGCGATTAAGCATGCACCTGAAAACAAGAATAAGAAACTAAAATTAGTAACCAAATATAAAAAAAAAAAAAAAAAAACCTAGAAAAATTTTAATATTAGAACTCTGTAGGTAACTAATCTCCTTCCCCGGCAACGGCGCCAAAATTTGATATGCTCTCAAATTTACCCTAGAGCTACTCTCTCAAATTAAGAGATCAGTTGTAGTACTTAGGGATCGAATCCACAGAGAAGGGATAGTCACACAGCAGTTTTCTAATTTCGAATTAAGCTAAGAAATAATATGGAATTAAAAGACAGAAAGCAATTAAACGATTTAGATTCAGGAGACGAAACGCTAGGTTCAGGGAAATTCTCAGGTGATCTAAATTGCAGGTCTAGACAGAATGTTAGGAATTATTAAGATCTGTTCTCGAACTCGAATCACTAATGTAAAATCAACCAACTCTCGCTGCGAAGATTATCTATGTCTAAACCCTAGAATTCCAAATCTCTTTGCAAATTCTAACAATTCAAACAAGCATTAAAGTTCAGGTTCAATTGTTCACAAAACCCTAAACCAAATCTCTTTGCGAATAGGTATTTTGCTCATCTAACATTAGTTCAGGCAATCAATAATACTCTCGCATCTATTAATTAACCTAAGATCAGATTCTAGGTCGCGAAGCTAGAATAAGCATTAAACACAAATCCAGATGAAGAACTCTAATGATTTTATCCTAACAATTTAATTCGACCTAACAATTCATCAATCACCTTTGAAAAACCCTAAACCTAACAAGCAAACTACTCAGACATGATCAATGAAACAGAAATCATTATTTGAATAGAAAGCATAAAAGAAATCAATAGAAGAAAATAAAGGAGTTCCAAATCTGCTCTAAAGGAGTCAAATTCTTCTCTCCAAAAACCTAAACTTCTATGATTCTTAAAGTATGAGATTATGCCTAAACAATGGCTGAAAAACTATATTTATAGGCCTAGGTTCGCATCTTCAATTCCTTGGAAGATTAGGAAAAGTCTTGGAGATTTCCTTTTCTTCAAAATATGGAAACTTCTCGATTCTGGAAATTGGAAAACCTGGTGTCGATCGACACTAGGTGGTGTCGATCGACACCTTGCGTGTAAATCCGCTCCTGACTTCATCACTTCGTGACTTTATTCCATTAAGCTCCAAAATGCATCCAAATCTCCAATTTATCTCCAATTGTACCTGAACCTGCATAGACTCTATATAGACTCGAAAATAGCCAAAAGACTCTATAAAAACACTTATATCATGGTCTAAAAATGGGTGAAAACCATGATATATCACTATGCTGTGGGAGTTGTCCTAGGTCAGAGTAAGGACAAGAAGTTGCATGTTATCTACTATGCAAGTCGCACCTTGGATGATACACAAGTGAAGTATGCAACCACCGAGAAAGAGCTTCTAGTTGTGGTCTTTGCTTTCGAGAAGTTTAGGTCCTACTTGGTGGGTTCTAAGGTCATTGTGTACACTGACCATGCTGCCTTGAGGTACATATACTCCAAGAAAGACACCAAACCGAGACTCTTAAGGTGGATCCTTCTCTTGCAAGAGTTTGACATGGAGATCAAAGACAAGAAGGGTATAGAGGATGAGGGTGGATGATGTCTTACCATTGGACGAATCTCTCCCTGAAGAGCAGCTTATGATGGTCAACACCTTGGTTTGTGCAAAGCTAGAGGAGAAGCTAGAAGAAGTTTTGAGTCTAAAAGAAGAAGATCTCCCATGGTATGCAGATAATGTTAACTTCTTGGCTTGTGAGGAAGAACCTACTCACTTGGACCATTACCATAGGAAGATATTCATGAGGGATGTCTCTCACTACTACTGGGACGAGCCATAATTATACAAGAGGTGTGTGTACAGCCTATACCGCCGATGCGTTACAAGAGATGAAGGAAGGGAGATTCTCCGAGCTTGTCACGGTTTGCCTATGGTGGCCATTTTGCAACTTTCAAGACAGCCACAAAGGTTTTACAAGCTGGTTTTTGGTGGCCTACACTCTTCAAGGATGCACATGAGTTCATTAAAGCATGTGAGGCATGCCAAAGGGCTGGGAACATAACCAAGAGAAATGAGATGCCACAAGTACCTATCTTTGAAGTGGAAGTCTTTGAAGTTTGGGGGATTGACTTTATGGGTCCATTCCCATCCTCATATGGCAACAAATACATCATTGTGGTAGTAGACTATGTGTCTAAGTGGGTGGAGGCTATAGCATCACCAACAAATGATTCAAAGGTGGTGGTTAAAATTTTCAAGATAATCATCTTCCCAAGGTTTGGAGTTCCTAAGGTGGTAATTAGTGATGGAGGCAGCCACTTTATCAACAAGATTTTTGAGAGTCTCTTGAGAAAACATGGAGTTAAACACAAGGTGGCTACACCATATCACCCTCGAACAAGTGGCCAAGTGGAGGTTTCGAATAGGCAAATCAAAACCATCCTAGAGAGAACCGTGGGTGTGACTAGGAAGGATTGGTCTAGCAAGCTAGATGATGCTCTGTGGGCATATAGGACAGCCTTCAAGACTCCCATTGGAACCACGCCTTTCAACCTCCTCTATGGTAAGTCTTGTCACCTTCCTGTGGAGTTAGATTACAAGGCTATTTGAGCTGTGAAGCAATTGAATTATTCTCTCAAGACCGCCCAAGAGAAGAGGCTAGTGCAACTCCAAGAGCTTGATGAATTGAGGATGAATGCTTATGAAAGTGCCAAGATTTACAAGGAGAGGACCAAGGCCTTTCATGACAAGAAGATGGTGCATAAGGAGCTCAGAGAGGGAAGCGTGGTTCTGCTCTACAACTCAAGATTGAAGTTGTTTTCCGAGAAGCTCAAGTCTAGATGGTTCGGGCCGTATGAGATAAGAGAAGTCCTACCATATGGGGCTGTGACTTTGGTTGGCAAGAGTGGAGAGAATTTCACAGTGAATAGACATAGAGTCAAGCCCTACATGGCGAGTGAAACCAGAAAGGAGAGCACCACATTGCTTCTCCAAGATCCACCACAAGCCTAACCAAGTAAAGTCAAGCTAGAGAATTAAAACAAGCGCACTTGGGAGGCAATACCATGTCTATCTTTTTGAATAAATTTTTTATTTTATTTCTAGATTATGTTTCTATGTGTGTGTGAGCAGGAACAATGGAGATGGAAAACCAAAACCAAGTTCTTGGGAGTTAAAAGGCAAGGGCAAAGAGGCATGCCGACAGAGATCGATGGCGAGATCGAGTTGGTTCGATCTCCAGCACCAAACGGTAGCTGGATTGATCCATGCCACTCGATCTGCTGCCAAGAATGATGCAAGGATCGACCCAGCTGCTCGACCTCAGGCCTAACCACAACAACCTCCAAGGTACACCATTCCAAAACCTTGTAAATATCATGCAATTTTGGATTTTGGATTTTTATTTTTGTTGATGGTCTTTCTTGAACTTGGATTACACAAGAGACTGTGTAATTTAAGTTGGGGGGAGATGAATTTAATTTTGTGTTTTGTGTTCATATTTTCCCTTTAACATATTTGAGTCTTCATGCATATATATTTGCATAAAAATACAAAAAAATCAGAAGATTTTCAAAAAATTCAAAAAAAAATCATGTACCTTGCATTTGCATTTGTAAATATTTTAGGATTGAGTCTATAATTTTTATCATATAGGTTGCTTGCATTTGCATAGGGGGCAATGATATTAAATTCCTTGTAAAGTGTTTTAAGCTCATGAATTGGTTCAAGGCCCTAGTTAGTAGTTCTTTGATGCTTGTGCTAACTATGAAATTAAGTTCTAACCATATTTGGACCATTTGTCTTGACTTTCTTGGCTTTGGTTGAAGCAAGCGTGAATTGAATCCTTTCCTATCAAGTGGAACCTTAACATGAACTTTTGATTATCATACTTGTGCATTTGAAAAAGGATACATGGATACATATACATATTTAGGCTTTCTTATTCCTTTTACCACTCTCTTTTAAGCCTAAATAGAATTCCACACCATAACCCTTACCTCATTTCAAGCCAAATTCGTGTGTGTTTGTGAGGCTTTATATTTTTGATTGAACTTGGCATAAAGTGTTAGGTTTAGGGCGACATGTTTAGGCTCTCATGTGATTCTAGCTTTGCATATTAAAGCTAGTTTCAGGCTTGACTTGGGTGGGATTTATGGGTGTTGTGATTGAAAGGGTTACTTTGACTTCGGGTTTAAAAGGAAGATGGTGTAAGGAGTTTGAATAAAGGGATATATAGTTTGAAGTGGTTGGTCTTGAATTGTTTTGTATGAAAGCTTAAGTTCTAAAAAAGAAAAGAAAAGGGGATAGCTCTCTAATAAAAAGAAAAGTAAGAAGAGCCAAAAGGCCAAATGCATAAAAAAAAAAATATGAGCAAAAAGAGAGCTATCCCAAGAAAATAATATAAAGAGCTAGTCTATGTATGACCATACCACTCACTATGAGAAAGGTTGAAGAAGTATCCCTAAGGTGAATTCGAATGATGGAGTTTTTGTGGGTTTATACTTAGCATTATACCTTTCTTGATTGGGTATTTCTAGAGGGTGAGTGAGCTTGAAAAGAAAATTAATGAGAGGGGTACTAGGATTCATTGTTAGTATATTGGGTAGATGAGAGTCTAGTCATGTATGCATCAATTGCCTTTTACCTTTAGCATTATGCATGAATTCAATCCTTCTTGAGAAAAACCCATTGCTTGGAGTACCCACATGAATGAGATCATTTTTATCTCATAACCTTGTCCCTTATCCAAGTGTATTCGGTTTTAAAAGCATAAGTATGATTCACGGTTTGAGCTTAAATGAATGTTAAAGGTTAGGATTCTTGGATTGTGAGTGTAGACAAGACTTGATTTGAAATTCAATTTGTGATGAATATGGCTAAGTTCTTTGGAGTAGAGTTTGTATGATGCATCTCAGGATTGAGAACAAGGACCATTGAGTTGATTCATTTGAAAAACACTTTTGGATTTGAGCCCCCACTTTCAAACTTCTTCTCCTAGTTTGTCTTTGATTTGCTTGAGGGCAAGCAAAAGGCAAGTTTGGAGGAGTTGATATACTTAGATATTTCATGCATTCACCATGCATTCAGGACATATTTGCATTCATATTGCATTCATACTTAGAATAATCATAGCTTTTGTCCCATTTTAGGTTCTAAGACATGTTGCATATTTGCATATTTTGCATCATTTTCAGGTTATATGGTGTGCATGGAGTTGCCTTGGACGTTGTGCAAGGAAAAGAAGGTGCAAGAAGTGGTTGGGAATCACTTGAGTCAAGAAAGAACTCGGACAAAAGGAATGAAGCTGAGATCGAGCTAAGGATCGAGGTGCATGCACACTACAGAAAAATGTCGTAAAGATAGCATATTAAGATAGCGTTGTGTACATTAATGCTATAGTTAACGTAACCTCTAGTTTAAAATAGCGTTTTAAAAGTCCATACGCTATTTTTTGTTTTCCGAATTCTAATTGTAAGTAACGCTTTTTAAAAGTGTATCTTAGATAGCTTTCGTAATGTCTTAAACGCTGTGTTTAGGTTAGGCGGAAAACTATATGGTTTTACCCGGCTAAGTACTTAGCCAAAAATACAAGAAGCGCCTAACTTTTTTTGAAACTCCCTCCCAATCCCGAGTTTCCCTCTCACAAACCGAGTCTCGACTCTCACTTCTCACTTTGTCTCTGCAAAATTCTCTCTCTCTCAGAAATTCTCTCTTCCTCTCAGAAATTCTATCTCTATCTCTCAATATCGAGAGATACCGAGGCTACTGAGTTGATTTCGATTGCAGGTTTGAAATTCTATCTCTCTCAAATCGATTGCATGTTAGATTTAGGATTTCTTTAGGAAATTTTGGACATCTCATAACTGTTCGTCATTGTTTTTTACAGGGAATTGTTCGTCAGCTATTTCGTTACCTAAGGTATGTGAAATTTGGGGTTTTTGTTTCAATTAGGGGTTTCAATATTTATGTCGACTAATTAGGGTTTTTTATAGGGAACGTTCTGATTTTCGATTACGCTAACAAAAACTAGTTAATTTGTTCAATTGGTTTTCTATTTGTCCACAGTATGAGCTTGTTCTGTTGCGTTGTTGTCAAAATTGGTTTTCGTTGTTTCGTGATTTTGGTATGTAGTATGATGGAGCTGGAAACTTTGATTGTGTTCTGATTTTGTTTTGGACCATAAGTTTGTTCTTTTTGTTTATTAGTACTCGTCTGGTAATGAAGCTATCTCTGTGTTTGTTGATCTGGATTTATGTATTGTATTTGTGTTTGTTTGAAACGCTTAGGATTTTTCGTTTCAATTTGGGGTTTTGATTTATTTTGGGTTTCGATTTGTTTCGAAGTTGTTATATACAGGTACTTTAGTCTCTCGATTTAGGTACTTTATTTAGACATTTCAATCGTGTGAAACTGTCTGATGTAAGAAATACTTTTCACAACTGTTGATATTACCGTGACCGTGGAGCTGTGGTGGTGGTGTAAAATGGACAAGTCGTGTGTGTTTGTGAGGCCTTATATTTTTGATTGAACTTGGCATAAAGTGTTAGGTTTAGGGCGACATGTTTAGGCTCTCATGTGATTCTAGCTTTGCATATTAAAGCTAGTTTCAGGCTTGACTTGGGTGGGATTTATGGGTGTTGTGATTGAAAGGGTTACTTTGACTTCGGGTTTAAAAGGAAGATGGTGTAAGGAGTTTGAATAAAGGGATATATAGTTTGAAGTGGTTGGTCTTGAATTGTTTTGTATGAAAGCTTAAGTTCTAAAAAAGAAAAGAAAAGGGGATAGCTCTCTAATAAAAAGAAAAGTAAGAAGAGCCAAAAGGCCAAATGCATAAAAAAAAAAATATGAGCAAAAAGAGAGCTATCCCAAGAAAATAATATAAAGAGCTAGTCTATGTATGACCATACCACTCACTATGAGAAAGGTTGAAGAAGTATCCCTAAGGTGAATTCGAATGATGGAGTTTTTGTGGGTTTATACTTAGCATTATACCTTTCTTGATTGGGTATTTCTAGAGGGTGAGTGAGCTTGAAAAGAAAATTAATGAGAGGGGTACTAGGATTCATTGTTAGTATATTGGGTAGATGAGAGTCTAGTCATGTATGCATCAATTGCCTTTTACCTTTAGCATTATGCATGAATTCAATCCTTCTTGAGAAAAACCCATTGCTTGGAGTACCCACATGAATGAGATCATTTTTATCTCATAACCTTGTCCCTTATCCAAGTGTATTCGGTTTTAAAAGCATAAGTATGATTCACGGTTTGAGCTTAAATGAATGTTAAAGGTTAGGATTCTTGGATTGTGAGTGTAGACAAGACTTGATTTGAAATTCAATTTGTGATGAATATGGCTAAGTTCTTTGGAGTAGAGTTTGTATGATGCATCTCAGGATTGAGAACAAGGACCATTGAGTTGATTCATTTGAAAAACACTTTTGGATTTGAGCCCCCACTTTCAAACTTCTTCTCCTAGTTTGTCTTTGATTTGCTTGAGGGCAAGCAAAAGGCAAGTTTGGAGGAGTTGATATACTTAGATATTTCATGCATTCACCATGCATTCAGGACATATTTGCATTCATATTGCATTCATACTTAGAATAATCATAGCTTTTGTCCCATTTTAGGTTCTAAGACATGTTGCATATTTGCATATTTTGCATCATTTTCAGGTTATATGGTGTGCATGGAGTTGCCTTGGACGTTGTGCAAGGAAAAGAAGGTGCAAGAAGTGGTTGGGAATCACTTGAGTCAAGAAAGAACTCGGACAAAAGGAATGAAGCTGAGATCGAGCTAAGGATCGAGGTGCATGCACACTACAGAAAAATGTCGTAAAGATAGCATATTAAGATAGCGTTGTGTACATTAATGCTATAGTTAACGTAACCTCTAGTTTAAAATAGCGTTTTAAAAGTCCATACGCTATTTTTTGTTTTCCGAATTCTAATTGTAAGTAACGCTTTTTAAAAGTGTATCTTAGATAGCTTTCGTAATGTCTTAAACGCTGTGTTTAGGTTAGGCGGAAAACTATATGGTTTTACCCGGCTAAGTACTTAGCCAAAAATACAAGAAGCGCCTAACTTTTTTTGAAACTCCCTCCCAATCCCGAGTTTCCCTCTCACAAACCGAGTCTCGACTCTCACTTCTCACTTTGTCTCTGCAAAATTCTCTCTCTCTCAGAAATTCTCTCTTCCTCTCAGAAATTCTATCTCTATCTCTCAATATCGAGAGATACCGAGGCTACTGAGTTGATTTCGATTGCAGGTTTGAAATTCTATCTCTCTCAAATCGATTGCATGTTAGATTTAGGATTTCTTTAGGAAATTTTGGACATCTCATAACTGTTCGTCATTGTTTTTTACAGGGAATTGTTCGTCAGCTATTTCGTTACCTAAGGTATGTGAAATTTGGGGTTTTTGTTTCAATTAGGGGTTTCAATATTTATGTCGACTAATTAGGGTTTTTTATAGGGAACGTTCTGATTTTCGATTACGCTAACAAAAACTAGTTAATTTGTTCAATTGGTTTTCTATTTGTCCACAGTATGAGCTTGTTCTGTTGCGTTGTTGTCAAAATTGGTTTTCGTTGTTTCGTGATTTTGGTATGTAGTATGATGGAGCTGGAAACTTTGATTGTGTTCTGATTTTGTTTTGGACCATAAGTTTGTTCTTTTTGTTTATTAGTACTCGTCTGGTAATGAAGCTATCTCTGTGTTTGTTGATCTGGATTTATGTATTGTATTTGTGTTTGTTTGAAACGCTTAGGATTTTTCGTTTCAATTTGGGGTTTTGATTTATTTTGGGTTTCGATTTGTTTCGAAGTTGTTATATACAGGTACTTTAGTCTCTCGATTTAGGTACTTTATTTAGACATTTCAATCGTGTGAAACTGTCTGATGTAAGAAATACTTTTCACAACTGTTGATATTACCGTGACCGTGGAGCTGTGGTGGTGGTGTAAAATGGACAAGTCGTGTGTGTTTGTGAGGCCTTATATTTTTGATTGAACTTGGCATAAAGTGTTAGGTTTAGGGCGACATGTTTAGGCTCTCATGTGATTCTAGCTTTGCATATTAAAGCTAGTTTCAGGCTTGACTTGGGTGGGATTTATGGGTGTTGTGATTGAAAGGGTTACTTTGACTTCGGGTTTAAAAGGAAGATGGTGTAAGGAGTTTGAATAAAGGGATATATAGTTTGAAGTGGTTGGTCTTGAATTGTTTTGTATGAAAGCTTAAGTTCTAAAAAAGAAAAGAAAAGGGGATAGCTCTCTAATAAAAAGAAAAGTAAGAAGAGCCAAAAGGCCAAATGCATAAAAAAAAAAATATGAGCAAAAAGAGAGCTATCCCAAGAAAATAATATAAAGAGCTAGTCTATGTATGACCATACCACTCACTATGAGAAAGGTTGAAGAAGTATCCCTAAGGTGAATTCGAATGATGGAGTTTTTGTGGGTTTATACTTAGCATTATACCTTTCTTGATTGGGTATTTCTAGAGGGTGAGTGAGCTTGAAAAGAAAATTAATGAGAGGGGTACTAGGATTCATTGTTAGTATATTGGGTAGATGAGAGTCTAGTCATGTATGCATCAATTGCCTTTTACCTTTAGCATTATGCATGAATTCAATCCTTCTTGAGAAAAACCCATTGCTTGGAGTACCCACATGAATGAGATCATTTTTATCTCATAACCTTGTCCCTTATCCAAGTGTATTCGGTTTTAAAAGCATAAGTATGATTCACGGTTTGAGCTTAAATGAATGTTAAAGGTTAGGATTCTTGGATTGTGAGTGTAGACAAGACTTGATTTGAAATTCAATTTGTGATGAATATGGCTAAGTTCTTTGGAGTAGAGTTTGTATGATGCATCTCAGGATTGAGAACAAGGACCATTGAGTTGATTCATTTGAAAAACACTTTTGGATTTGAGCCCCCACTTTCAAACTTCTTCTCCTAGTTTGTCTTTGATTTGCTTGAGGGCAAGCAAAAGGCAAGTTTGGAGGAGTTGATATACTTAGATATTTCATGCATTCACCATGCATTCAGGACATATTTGCATTCATATTGCATTCATACTTAGAATAATCATAGCTTTTGTCCCATTTTAGGTTCTAAGACATGTTGCATATTTGCATATTTTGCATCATTTTCAGGTTATATGGTGTGCATGGAGTTGCCTTGGACGTTGTGCAAGGAAAAGAAGGTGCAAGAAGTGGTTGGGAATCACTTGAGTCAAGAAAGAACTCGGACAAAAGGAATGAAGCTGAGATCGAGCTAAGGATCGAGGTGCATGCACACTACAGAAAAATGTCGTAAAGATAGCATATTAAGATAGCGTTGTGTACATTAATGCTATAGTTAACGTAACCTCTAGTTTAAAATAGCGTTTTAAAAGTCCATACGCTATTTTTTGTTTTCCGAATTCTAATTGTAAGTAACGCTTTTTAAAAGTGTATCTTAGATAGCTTTCGTAATGTCTTAAACGCTGTGTTTAGGTTAGGCGGAAAACTATATGGTTTTACCCGGCTAAGTACTTAGCCAAAAATACAAGAAGCGCCTAACTTTTTTTGAAACTCCCTCCCAATCCCGAGTTTCCCTCTCACAAACCGAGTCTCGACTCTCACTTCTCACTTTGTCTCTGCAAAATTCTCTCTCTCTCAGAAATTCTCTCTTCCTCTCAGAAATTCTATCTCTATCTCTCAATATCGAGAGATACCGAGGCTACTGAGTTGATTTCGATTGCAGGTTTGAAATTCTATCTCTCTCAAATCGATTGCATGTTAGATTTAGGATTTCTTTAGGAAATTTTGGACATCTCATAACTGTTCGTCATTGTTTTTTACAGGGAATTGTTCGTCAGCTATTTCGTTACCTAAGGTATGTGAAATTTGGGGTTTTTGTTTCAATTAGGGGTTTCAATATTTATGTCGACTAATTAGGGTTTTTTATAGGGAACGTTCTGATTTTCGATTACGCTAACAAAAACTAGTTAATTTGTTCAATTGGTTTTCTATTTGTCCACAGTATGAGCTTGTTCTGTTGCGTTGTTGTCAAAATTGGTTTTCGTTGTTTCGTGATTTTGGTATGTAGTATGATGGAGCTGGAAACTTTGATTGTGTTCTGATTTTGTTTTGGACCATAAGTTTGTTCTTTTTGTTTATTAGTACTCGTCTGGTAATGAAGCTATCTCTGTGTTTGTTGATCTGGATTTATGTATTGTATTTGTGTTTGTTTGAAACGCTTAGGATTTTTCGTTTCAATTTGGGGTTTTGATTTATTTTGGGTTTCGATTTGTTTCGAAGTTGTTATATACAGGTACTTTAGTCTCTCGATTTAGGTACTTTATTTAGACATTTCAATCGTGTGAAACTGTCTGATGTAAGAAATACTTTTCACAACTGTTGATATTACCGTGACCGTGGAGCTGTGGTGGTGGTGTAAAATGGACAAGTCGTGTGTGTTTGTGAGGCCTTATATTTTTGATTGAACTTGGCATAAAGTGTTAGGTTTAGGGCGACATGTTTAGGCTCTCATGTGATTCTAGCTTTGCATATTAAAGCTAGTTTCAGGCTTGACTTGGGTGGGATTTATGGGTGTTGTGATTGAAAGGGTTACTTTGACTTCGGGTTTAAAAGGAAGATGGTGTAAGGAGTTTGAATAAAGGGATATATAGTTTGAAGTGGTTGGTCTTGAATTGTTTTGTATGAAAGCTTAAGTTCTAAAAAAGAAAAGAAAAGGGGATAGCTCTCTAATAAAAAGAAAAGTAAGAAGAGCCAAAAGGCCAAATGCATAAAAAAAAAAATATGAGCAAAAAGAGAGCTATCCCAAGAAAATAATATAAAGAGCTAGTCTATGTATGACCATACCACTCACTATGAGAAAGGTTGAAGAAGTATCCCTAAGGTGAATTCGAATGATGGAGTTTTTGTGGGTTTATACTTAGCATTATACCTTTCTTGATTGGGTATTTCTAGAGGGTGAGTGAGCTTGAAAAGAAAATTAATGAGAGGGGTACTAGGATTCATTGTTAGTATATTGGGTAGATGAGAGTCTAGTCATGTATGCATCAATTGCCTTTTACCTTTAGCATTATGCATGAATTCAATCCTTCTTGAGAAAAACCCATTGCTTGGAGTACCCACATGAATGAGATCATTTTTATCTCATAACCTTGTCCCTTATCCAAGTGTATTCGGTTTTAAAAGCATAAGTATGATTCACGGTTTGAGCTTAAATGAATGTTAAAGGTTAGGATTCTTGGATTGTGAGTGTAGACAAGACTTGATTTGAAATTCAATTTGTGATGAATATGGCTAAGTTCTTTGGAGTAGAGTTTGTATGATGCATCTCAGGATTGAGAACAAGGACCATTGAGTTGATTCATTTGAAAAACACTTTTGGATTTGAGCCCCCACTTTCAAACTTCTTCTCCTAGTTTGTCTTTGATTTGCTTGAGGGCAAGCAAAAGGCAAGTTTGGAGGAGTTGATATACTTAGATATTTCATGCATTCACCATGCATTCAGGACATATTTGCATTCATATTGCATTCATACTTAGAATAATCATAGCTTTTGTCCCATTTTAGGTTCTAAGACATGTTGCATATTTGCATATTTTGCATCATTTTCAGGTTATATGGTGTGCATGGAGTTGCCTTGGACGTTGTGCAAGGAAAAGAAGGTGCAAGAAGTGGTTGGGAATCACTTGAGTCAAGAAAGAACTCGGACAAAAGGAATGAAGCTGAGATCGAGCTAAGGATCGAGGTGCATGCACACTACAGAAAAATGTCGTAAAGATAGCATATTAAGATAGCGTTGTGTACATTAATGCTATAGTTAACGTAACCTCTAGTTTAAAATAGCGTTTTAAAAGTCCATACGCTATTTTTTGTTTTCCGAATTCTAATTGTAAGTAACGCTTTTTAAAAGTGTATCTTAGATAGCTTTCGTAATGTCTTAAACGCTGTGTTTAGGTTAGGCGGAAAACTATATGGTTTTACCCGGCTAAGTACTTAGCCAAAAATACAAGAAGCGCCTAACTTTTTTTGAAACTCCCTCCCAATCCCGAGTTTCCCTCTCACAAACCGAGTCTCGACTCTCACTTCTCACTTTGTCTCTGCAAAATTCTCTCTCTCTCAGAAATTCTCTCTTCCTCTCAGAAATTCTATCTCTATCTCTCAATATCGAGAGATACCGAGGCTACTGAGTTGATTTCGATTGCAGGTTTGAAATTCTATCTCTCTCAAATCGATTGCATGTTAGATTTAGGATTTCTTTAGGAAATTTTGGACATCTCATAACTGTTCGTCATTGTTTTTTACAGGGAATTGTTCGTCAGCTATTTCGTTACCTAAGGTATGTGAAATTTGGGGTTTTTGTTTCAATTAGGGGTTTCAATATTTATGTCGACTAATTAGGGTTTTTTATAGGGAACGTTCTGATTTTCGATTACGCTAACAAAAACTAGTTAATTTGTTCAATTGGTTTTCTATTTGTCCACAGTATGAGCTTGTTCTGTTGCGTTGTTGTCAAAATTGGTTTTCGTTGTTTCGTGATTTTGGTATGTAGTATGATGGAGCTGGAAACTTTGATTGTGTTCTGATTTTGTTTTGGACCATAAGTTTGTTCTTTTTGTTTATTAGTACTCGTCTGGTAATGAAGCTATCTCTGTGTTTGTTGATCTGGATTTATGTATTGTATTTGTGTTTGTTTGAAACGCTTAGGATTTTTCGTTTCAATTTGGGGTTTTGATTTATTTTGGGTTTCGATTTGTTTCGAAGTTGTTATATACAGGTACTTTAGTCTCTCGATTTAGGTACTTTATTTAGACATTTCAATCGTGTGAAACTGTCTGATGTAAGAAATACTTTTCACAACTGTTGATATTACCGTGACCGTGGAGCTGTGGTGGTGGTGTAAAATGGACAAGTCGTGTGTGTTTGTGAGGCCTTATATTTTTGATTGAACTTGGCATAAAGTGTTAGGTTTAGGGCGACATGTTTAGGCTCTCATGTGATTCTAGCTTTGCATATTAAAGCTAGTTTCAGGCTTGACTTGGGTGGGATTTATGGGTGTTGTGATTGAAAGGGTTACTTTGACTTCGGGTTTAAAAGGAAGATGGTGTAAGGAGTTTGAATAAAGGGATATATAGTTTGAAGTGGTTGGTCTTGAATTGTTTTGTATGAAAGCTTAAGTTCTAAAAAAGAAAAGAAAAGGGGATAGCTCTCTAATAAAAAGAAAAGTAAGAAGAGCCAAAAGGCCAAATGCATAAAAAAAAAAATATGAGCAAAAAGAGAGCTATCCCAAGAAAATAATATAAAGAGCTAGTCTATGTATGACCATACCACTCACTATGAGAAAGGTTGAAGAAGTATCCCTAAGGTGAATTCGAATGATGGAGTTTTTGTGGGTTTATACTTAGCATTATACCTTTCTTGATTGGGTATTTCTAGAGGGTGAGTGAGCTTGAAAAGAAAATTAATGAGAGGGGTACTAGGATTCATTGTTAGTATATTGGGTAGATGAGAGTCTAGTCATGTATGCATCAATTGCCTTTTACCTTTAGCATTATGCATGAATTCAATCCTTCTTGAGAAAAACCCATTGCTTGGAGTACCCACATGAATGAGATCATTTTTATCTCATAACCTTGTCCCTTATCCAAGTGTATTCGGTTTTAAAAGCATAAGTATGATTCACGGTTTGAGCTTAAATGAATGTTAAAGGTTAGGATTCTTGGATTGTGAGTGTAGACAAGACTTGATTTGAAATTCAATTTGTGATGAATATGGCTAAGTTCTTTGGAGTAGAGTTTGTATGATGCATCTCAGGATTGAGAACAAGGACCATTGAGTTGATTCATTTGAAAAACACTTTTGGATTTGAGCCCCCACTTTCAAACTTCTTCTCCTAGTTTGTCTTTGATTTGCTTGAGGGCAAGCAAAAGGCAAGTTTGGAGGAGTTGATATACTTAGATATTTCATGCATTCACCATGCATTCAGGACATATTTGCATTCATATTGCATTCATACTTAGAATAATCATAGCTTTTGTCCCATTTTAGGTTCTAAGACATGTTGCATATTTGCATATTTTGCATCATTTTCAGGTTATATGGTGTGCATGGAGTTGCCTTGGACGTTGTGCAAGGAAAAGAAGGTGCAAGAAGTGGTTGGGAATCACTTGAGTCAAGAAAGAACTCGGACAAAAGGAATGAAGCTGAGATCGAGCTAAGGATCGAGGTGCATGCACACTACAGAAAAATGTCGTAAAGATAGCATATTAAGATAGCGTTGTGTACATTAATGCTATAGTTAACGTAACCTCTAGTTTAAAATAGCGTTTTAAAAGTCCATACGCTATTTTTTGTTTTCCGAATTCTAATTGTAAGTAACGCTTTTTAAAAGTGTATCTTAGATAGCTTTCGTAATGTCTTAAACGCTGTGTTTAGGTTAGGCGGAAAACTATATGGTTTTACCCGGCTAAGTACTTAGCCAAAAATACAAGAAGCGCCTAACTTTTTTTGAAACTCCCTCCCAATCCCGAGTTTCCCTCTCACAAACCGAGTCTCGACTCTCACTTCTCACTTTGTCTCTGCAAAATTCTCTCTCTCTCAGAAATTCTCTCTTCCTCTCAGAAATTCTATCTCTATCTCTCAATATCGAGAGATACCGAGGCTACTGAGTTGATTTCGATTGCAGGTTTGAAATTCTATCTCTCTCAAATCGATTGCATGTTAGATTTAGGATTTCTTTAGGAAATTTTGGACATCTCATAACTGTTCGTCATTGTTTTTTACAGGGAATTGTTCGTCAGCTATTTCGTTACCTAAGGTATGTGAAATTTGGGGTTTTTGTTTCAATTAGGGGTTTCAATATTTATGTCGACTAATTAGGGTTTTTTATAGGGAACGTTCTGATTTTCGATTACGCTAACAAAAACTAGTTAATTTGTTCAATTGGTTTTCTATTTGTCCACAGTATGAGCTTGTTCTGTTGCGTTGTTGTCAAAATTGGTTTTCGTTGTTTCGTGATTTTGGTATGTAGTATGATGGAGCTGGAAACTTTGATTGTGTTCTGATTTTGTTTTGGACCATAAGTTTGTTCTTTTTGTTTATTAGTACTCGTCTGGTAATGAAGCTATCTCTGTGTTTGTTGATCTGGATTTATGTATTGTATTTGTGTTTGTTTGAAACGCTTAGGATTTTTCGTTTCAATTTGGGGTTTTGATTTATTTTGGGTTTCGATTTGTTTCGAAGTTGTTATATACAGGTACTTTAGTCTCTCGATTTAGGTACTTTATTTAGACATTTCAATCGTGTGAAACTGTCTGATGTAAGAAATACTTTTCACAACTGTTGATATTACCGTGACCGTGGAGCTGTGGTGGTGGTGTAAAATGGACAAGTCGTGTGTGTTTGTGAGGCCTTATATTTTTGATTGAACTTGGCATAAAGTGTTAGGTTTAGGGCGACATGTTTAGGCTCTCATGTGATTCTAGCTTTGCATATTAAAGCTAGTTTCAGGCTTGACTTGGGTGGGATTTATGGGTGTTGTGATTGAAAGGGTTACTTTGACTTCGGGTTTAAAAGGAAGATGGTGTAAGGAGTTTGAATAAAGGGATATATAGTTTGAAGTGGTTGGTCTTGAATTGTTTTGTATGAAAGCTTAAGTTCTAAAAAAGAAAAGAAAAGGGGATAGCTCTCTAATAAAAAGAAAAGTAAGAAGAGCCAAAAGGCCAAATGCATAAAAAAAAAAATATGAGCAAAAAGAGAGCTATCCCAAGAAAATAATATAAAGAGCTAGTCTATGTATGACCATACCACTCACTATGAGAAAGGTTGAAGAAGTATCCCTAAGGTGAATTCGAATGATGGAGTTTTTGTGGGTTTATACTTAGCATTATACCTTTCTTGATTGGGTATTTCTAGAGGGTGAGTGAGCTTGAAAAGAAAATTAATGAGAGGGGTACTAGGATTCATTGTTAGTATATTGGGTAGATGAGAGTCTAGTCATGTATGCATCAATTGCCTTTTACCTTTAGCATTATGCATGAATTCAATCCTTCTTGAGAAAAACCCATTGCTTGGAGTACCCACATGAATGAGATCATTTTTATCTCATAACCTTGTCCCTTATCCAAGTGTATTCGGTTTTAAAAGCATAAGTATGATTCACGGTTTGAGCTTAAATGAATGTTAAAGGTTAGGATTCTTGGATTGTGAGTGTAGACAAGACTTGATTTGAAATTCAATTTGTGATGAATATGGCTAAGTTCTTTGGAGTAGAGTTTGTATGATGCATCTCAGGATTGAGAACAAGGACCATTGAGTTGATTCATTTGAAAAACACTTTTGGATTTGAGCCCCCACTTTCAAACTTCTTCTCCTAGTTTGTCTTTGATTTGCTTGAGGGCAAGCAAAAGGCAAGTTTGGAGGAGTTGATATACTTAGATATTTCATGCATTCACCATGCATTCAGGACATATTTGCATTCATATTGCATTCATACTTAGAATAATCATAGCTTTTGTCCCATTTTAGGTTCTAAGACATGTTGCATATTTGCATATTTTGCATCATTTTCAGGTTATATGGTGTGCATGGAGTTGCCTTGGACGTTGTGCAAGGAAAAGAAGGTGCAAGAAGTGGTTGGGAATCACTTGAGTCAAGAAAGAACTCGGACAAAAGGAATGAAGCTGAGATCGAGCTAAGGATCGAGGTGCATGCACACTACAGAAAAATGTCGTAAAGATAGCATATTAAGATAGCGTTGTGTACATTAATGCTATAGTTAACGTAACCTCTAGTTTAAAATAGCGTTTTAAAAGTCCATACGCTATTTTTTGTTTTCCGAATTCTAATTGTAAGTAACGCTTTTTAAAAGTGTATCTTAGATAGCTTTCGTAATGTCTTAAACGCTGTGTTTAGGTTAGGCGGAAAACTATATGGTTTTACCCGGCTAAGTACTTAGCCAAAAATACAAGAAGCGCCTAACTTTTTTTGAAACTCCCTCCCAATCCCGAGTTTCCCTCTCACAAACCGAGTCTCGACTCTCACTTCTCACTTTGTCTCTGCAAAATTCTCTCTCTCTCAGAAATTCTCTCTTCCTCTCAGAAATTCTATCTCTATCTCTCAATATCGAGAGATACCGAGGCTACTGAGTTGATTTCGATTGCAGGTTTGAAATTCTATCTCTCTCAAATCGATTGCATGTTAGATTTAGGATTTCTTTAGGAAATTTTGGACATCTCATAACTGTTCGTCATTGTTTTTTACAGGGAATTGTTCGTCAGCTATTTCGTTACCTAAGGTATGTGAAATTTGGGGTTTTTGTTTCAATTAGGGGTTTCAATATTTATGTCGACTAATTAGGGTTTTTTATAGGGAACGTTCTGATTTTCGATTACGCTAACAAAAACTAGTTAATTTGTTCAATTGGTTTTCTATTTGTCCACAGTATGAGCTTGTTCTGTTGCGTTGTTGTCAAAATTGGTTTTCGTTGTTTCGTGATTTTGGTATGTAGTATGATGGAGCTGGAAACTTTGATTGTGTTCTGATTTTGTTTTGGACCATAAGTTTGTTCTTTTTGTTTATTAGTACTCGTCTGGTAATGAAGCTATCTCTGTGTTTGTTGATCTGGATTTATGTATTGTATTTGTGTTTGTTTGAAACGCTTAGGATTTTTCGTTTCAATTTGGGGTTTTGATTTATTTTGGGTTTCGATTTGTTTCGAAGTTGTTATATACAGGTACTTTAGTCTCTCGATTTAGGTACTTTATTTAGACATTTCAATCGTGTGAAACTGTCTGATGTAAGAAATACTTTTCACAACTGTTGATATTACCGTGACCGTGGAGCTGTGGTGGTGGTGTAAAATGGACAAGTCGTGTGTGTTTGTGAGGCCTTATATTTTTGATTGAACTTGGCATAAAGTGTTAGGTTTAGGGCGACATGTTTAGGCTCTCATGTGATTCTAGCTTTGCATATTAAAGCTAGTTTCAGGCTTGACTTGGGTGGGATTTATGGGTGTTGTGATTGAAAGGGTTACTTTGACTTCGGGTTTAAAAGGAAGATGGTGTAAGGAGTTTGAATAAAGGGATATATAGTTTGAAGTGGTTGGTCTTGAATTGTTTTGTATGAAAGCTTAAGTTCTAAAAAAGAAAAGAAAAGGGGATAGCTCTCTAATAAAAAGAAAAGTAAGAAGAGCCAAAAGGCCAAATGCATAAAAAAAAAAATATGAGCAAAAAGAGAGCTATCCCAAGAAAATAATATAAAGAGCTAGTCTATGTATGACCATACCACTCACTATGAGAAAGGTTGAAGAAGTATCCCTAAGGTGAATTCGAATGATGGAGTTTTTGTGGGTTTATACTTAGCATTATACCTTTCTTGATTGGGTATTTCTAGAGGGTGAGTGAGCTTGAAAAGAAAATTAATGAGAGGGGTACTAGGATTCATTGTTAGTATATTGGGTAGATGAGAGTCTAGTCATGTATGCATCAATTGCCTTTTACCTTTAGCATTATGCATGAATTCAATCCTTCTTGAGAAAAACCCATTGCTTGGAGTACCCACATGAATGAGATCATTTTTATCTCATAACCTTGTCCCTTATCCAAGTGTATTCGGTTTTAAAAGCATAAGTATGATTCACGGTTTGAGCTTAAATGAATGTTAAAGGTTAGGATTCTTGGATTGTGAGTGTAGACAAGACTTGATTTGAAATTCAATTTGTGATGAATATGGCTAAGTTCTTTGGAGTAGAGTTTGTATGATGCATCTCAGGATTGAGAACAAGGACCATTGAGTTGATTCATTTGAAAAACACTTTTGGATTTGAGCCCCCACTTTCAAACTTCTTCTCCTAGTTTGTCTTTGATTTGCTTGAGGGCAAGCAAAAGGCAAGTTTGGAGGAGTTGATATACTTAGATATTTCATGCATTCACCATGCATTCAGGACATATTTGCATTCATATTGCATTCATACTTAGAATAATCATAGCTTTTGTCCCATTTTAGGTTCTAAGACATGTTGCATATTTGCATATTTTGCATCATTTTCAGGTTATATGGTGTGCATGGAGTTGCCTTGGACGTTGTGCAAGGAAAAGAAGGTGCAAGAAGTGGTTGGGAATCACTTGAGTCAAGAAAGAACTCGGACAAAAGGAATGAAGCTGAGATCGAGCTAAGGATCGAGGTGCATGCACACTACAGAAAAATGTCGTAAAGATAGCATATTAAGATAGCGTTGTGTACATTAATGCTATAGTTAACGTAACCTCTAGTTTAAAATAGCGTTTTAAAAGTCCATACGCTATTTTTTGTTTTCCGAATTCTAATTGTAAGTAACGCTTTTTAAAAGTGTATCTTAGATAGCTTTCGTAATGTCTTAAACGCTGTGTTTAGGTTAGGCGGAAAACTATATGGTTTTACCCGGCTAAGTACTTAGCCAAAAATACAAGAAGCGCCTAACTTTTTTTGAAACTCCCTCCCAATCCCGAGTTTCCCTCTCACAAACCGAGTCTCGACTCTCACTTCTCACTTTGTCTCTGCAAAATTCTCTCTCTCTCAGAAATTCTCTCTTCCTCTCAGAAATTCTATCTCTATCTCTCAATATCGAGAGATACCGAGGCTACTGAGTTGATTTCGATTGCAGGTTTGAAATTCTATCTCTCTCAAATCGATTGCATGTTAGATTTAGGATTTCTTTAGGAAATTTTGGACATCTCATAACTGTTCGTCATTGTTTTTTACAGGGAATTGTTCGTCAGCTATTTCGTTACCTAAGGTATGTGAAATTTGGGGTTTTTGTTTCAATTAGGGGTTTCAATATTTATGTCGACTAATTAGGGTTTTTTATAGGGAACGTTCTGATTTTCGATTACGCTAACAAAAACTAGTTAATTTGTTCAATTGGTTTTCTATTTGTCCACAGTATGAGCTTGTTCTGTTGCGTTGTTGTCAAAATTGGTTTTCGTTGTTTCGTGATTTTGGTATGTAGTATGATGGAGCTGGAAACTTTGATTGTGTTCTGATTTTGTTTTGGACCATAAGTTTGTTCTTTTTGTTTATTAGTACTCGTCTGGTAATGAAGCTATCTCTGTGTTTGTTGATCTGGATTTATGTATTGTATTTGTGTTTGTTTGAAACGCTTAGGATTTTTCGTTTCAATTTGGGGTTTTGATTTATTTTGGGTTTCGATTTGTTTCGAAGTTGTTATATACAGGTACTTTAGTCTCTCGATTTAGGTACTTTATTTAGACATTTCAATCGTGTGAAACTGTCTGATGTAAGAAATACTTTTCACAACTGTTGATATTACCGTGACCGTGGAGCTGTGGTGGTGGTGTAAAATGGACAAGTCGTGTGTGTTTGTGAGGCCTTATATTTTTGATTGAACTTGGCATAAAGTGTTAGGTTTAGGGCGACATGTTTAGGCTCTCATGTGATTCTAGCTTTGCATATTAAAGCTAGTTTCAGGCTTGACTTGGGTGGGATTTATGGGTGTTGTGATTGAAAGGGTTACTTTGACTTCGGGTTTAAAAGGAAGATGGTGTAAGGAGTTTGAATAAAGGGATATATAGTTTGAAGTGGTTGGTCTTGAATTGTTTTGTATGAAAGCTTAAGTTCTAAAAAAGAAAAGAAAAGGGGATAGCTCTCTAATAAAAAGAAAAGTAAGAAGAGCCAAAAGGCCAAATGCATAAAAAAAAAAATATGAGCAAAAAGAGAGCTATCCCAAGAAAATAATATAAAGAGCTAGTCTATGTATGACCATACCACTCACTATGAGAAAGGTTGAAGAAGTATCCCTAAGGTGAATTCGAATGATGGAGTTTTTGTGGGTTTATACTTAGCATTATACCTTTCTTGATTGGGTATTTCTAGAGGGTGAGTGAGCTTGAAAAGAAAATTAATGAGAGGGGTACTAGGATTCATTGTTAGTATATTGGGTAGATGAGAGTCTAGTCATGTATGCATCAATTGCCTTTTACCTTTAGCATTATGCATGAATTCAATCCTTCTTGAGAAAAACCCATTGCTTGGAGTACCCACATGAATGAGATCATTTTTATCTCATAACCTTGTCCCTTATCCAAGTGTATTCGGTTTTAAAAGCATAAGTATGATTCACGGTTTGAGCTTAAATGAATGTTAAAGGTTAGGATTCTTGGATTGTGAGTGTAGACAAGACTTGATTTGAAATTCAATTTGTGATGAATATGGCTAAGTTCTTTGGAGTAGAGTTTGTATGATGCATCTCAGGATTGAGAACAAGGACCATTGAGTTGATTCATTTGAAAAACACTTTTGGATTTGAGCCCCCACTTTCAAACTTCTTCTCCTAGTTTGTCTTTGATTTGCTTGAGGGCAAGCAAAAGGCAAGTTTGGAGGAGTTGATATACTTAGATATTTCATGCATTCACCATGCATTCAGGACATATTTGCATTCATATTGCATTCATACTTAGAATAATCATAGCTTTTGTCCCATTTTAGGTTCTAAGACATGTTGCATATTTGCATATTTTGCATCATTTTCAGGTTATATGGTGTGCATGGAGTTGCCTTGGACGTTGTGCAAGGAAAAGAAGGTGCAAGAAGTGGTTGGGAATCACTTGAGTCAAGAAAGAACTCGGACAAAAGGAATGAAGCTGAGATCGAGCTAAGGATCGAGGTGCATGCACACTACAGAAAAATGTCGTAAAGATAGCATATTAAGATAGCGTTGTGTACATTAATGCTATAGTTAACGTAACCTCTAGTTTAAAATAGCGTTTTAAAAGTCCATACGCTATTTTTTGTTTTCCGAATTCTAATTGTAAGTAACGCTTTTTAAAAGTGTATCTTAGATAGCTTTCGTAATGTCTTAAACGCTGTGTTTAGGTTAGGCGGAAAACTATATGGTTTTACCCGGCTAAGTACTTAGCCAAAAATACAAGAAGCGCCTAACTTTTTTTGAAACTCCCTCCCAATCCCGAGTTTCCCTCTCACAAACCGAGTCTCGACTCTCACTTCTCACTTTGTCTCTGCAAAATTCTCTCTCTCTCAGAAATTCTCTCTTCCTCTCAGAAATTCTATCTCTATCTCTCAATATCGAGAGATACCGAGGCTACTGAGTTGATTTCGATTGCAGGTTTGAAATTCTATCTCTCTCAAATCGATTGCATGTTAGATTTAGGATTTCTTTAGGAAATTTTGGACATCTCATAACTGTTCGTCATTGTTTTTTACAGGGAATTGTTCGTCAGCTATTTCGTTACCTAAGGTATGTGAAATTTGGGGTTTTTGTTTCAATTAGGGGTTTCAATATTTATGTCGACTAATTAGGGTTTTTTATAGGGAACGTTCTGATTTTCGATTACGCTAACAAAAACTAGTTAATTTGTTCAATTGGTTTTCTATTTGTCCACAGTATGAGCTTGTTCTGTTGCGTTGTTGTCAAAATTGGTTTTCGTTGTTTCGTGATTTTGGTATGTAGTATGATGGAGCTGGAAACTTTGATTGTGTTCTGATTTTGTTTTGGACCATAAGTTTGTTCTTTTTGTTTATTAGTACTCGTCTGGTAATGAAGCTATCTCTGTGTTTGTTGATCTGGATTTATGTATTGTATTTGTGTTTGTTTGAAACGCTTAGGATTTTTCGTTTCAATTTGGGGTTTTGATTTATTTTGGGTTTCGATTTGTTTCGAAGTTGTTATATACAGGTACTTTAGTCTCTCGATTTAGGTACTTTATTTAGACATTTCAATCGTGTGAAACTGTCTGATGTAAGAAATACTTTTCACAACTGTTGATATTACCGTGACCGTGGAGCTGTGGTGGTGGTGTAAAATGGACAAGTCGTGTGTGTTTGTGAGGCCTTATATTTTTGATTGAACTTGGCATAAAGTGTTAGGTTTAGGGCGACATGTTTAGGCTCTCATGTGATTCTAGCTTTGCATATTAAAGCTAGTTTCAGGCTTGACTTGGGTGGGATTTATGGGTGTTGTGATTGAAAGGGTTACTTTGACTTCGGGTTTAAAAGGAAGATGGTGTAAGGAGTTTGAATAAAGGGATATATAGTTTGAAGTGGTTGGTCTTGAATTGTTTTGTATGAAAGCTTAAGTTCTAAAAAAGAAAAGAAAAGGGGATAGCTCTCTAATAAAAAGAAAAGTAAGAAGAGCCAAAAGGCCAAATGCATAAAAAAAAAAATATGAGCAAAAAGAGAGCTATCCCAAGAAAATAATATAAAGAGCTAGTCTATGTATGACCATACCACTCACTATGAGAAAGGTTGAAGAAGTATCCCTAAGGTGAATTCGAATGATGGAGTTTTTGTGGGTTTATACTTAGCATTATACCTTTCTTGATTGGGTATTTCTAGAGGGTGAGTGAGCTTGAAAAGAAAATTAATGAGAGGGGTACTAGGATTCATTGTTAGTATATTGGGTAGATGAGAGTCTAGTCATGTATGCATCAATTGCCTTTTACCTTTAGCATTATGCATGAATTCAATCCTTCTTGAGAAAAACCCATTGCTTGGAGTACCCACATGAATGAGATCATTTTTATCTCATAACCTTGTCCCTTATCCAAGTGTATTCGGTTTTAAAAGCATAAGTATGATTCACGGTTTGAGCTTAAATGAATGTTAAAGGTTAGGATTCTTGGATTGTGAGTGTAGACAAGACTTGATTTGAAATTCAATTTGTGATGAATATGGCTAAGTTCTTTGGAGTAGAGTTTGTATGATGCATCTCAGGATTGAGAACAAGGACCATTGAGTTGATTCATTTGAAAAACACTTTTGGATTTGAGCCCCCACTTTCAAACTTCTTCTCCTAGTTTGTCTTTGATTTGCTTGAGGGCAAGCAAAAGGCAAGTTTGGAGGAGTTGATATACTTAGATATTTCATGCATTCACCATGCATTCAGGACATATTTGCATTCATATTGCATTCATACTTAGAATAATCATAGCTTTTGTCCCATTTTAGGTTCTAAGACATGTTGCATATTTGCATATTTTGCATCATTTTCAGGTTATATGGTGTGCATGGAGTTGCCTTGGACGTTGTGCAAGGAAAAGAAGGTGCAAGAAGTGGTTGGGAATCACTTGAGTCAAGAAAGAACTCGGACAAAAGGAATGAAGCTGAGATCGAGCTAAGGATCGAGGTGCATGCACACTACAGAAAAATGTCGTAAAGATAGCATATTAAGATAGCGTTGTGTACATTAATGCTATAGTTAACGTAACCTCTAGTTTAAAATAGCGTTTTAAAAGTCCATACGCTATTTTTTGTTTTCCGAATTCTAATTGTAAGTAACGCTTTTTAAAAGTGTATCTTAGATAGCTTTCGTAATGTCTTAAACGCTGTGTTTAGGTTAGGCGGAAAACTATATGGTTTTACCCGGCTAAGTACTTAGCCAAAAATACAAGAAGCGCCTAACTTTTTTTGAAACTCCCTCCCAATCCCGAGTTTCCCTCTCACAAACCGAGTCTCGACTCTCACTTCTCACTTTGTCTCTGCAAAATTCTCTCTCTCTCAGAAATTCTCTCTTCCTCTCAGAAATTCTATCTCTATCTCTCAATATCGAGAGATACCGAGGCTACTGAGTTGATTTCGATTGCAGGTTTGAAATTCTATCTCTCTCAAATCGATTGCATGTTAGATTTAGGATTTCTTTAGGAAATTTTGGACATCTCATAACTGTTCGTCATTGTTTTTTACAGGGAATTGTTCGTCAGCTATTTCGTTACCTAAGGTATGTGAAATTTGGGGTTTTTGTTTCAATTAGGGGTTTCAATATTTATGTCGACTAATTAGGGTTTTTTATAGGGAACGTTCTGATTTTCGATTACGCTAACAAAAACTAGTTAATTTGTTCAATTGGTTTTCTATTTGTCCACAGTATGAGCTTGTTCTGTTGCGTTGTTGTCAAAATTGGTTTTCGTTGTTTCGTGATTTTGGTATGTAGTATGATGGAGCTGGAAACTTTGATTGTGTTCTGATTTTGTTTTGGACCATAAGTTTGTTCTTTTTGTTTATTAGTACTCGTCTGGTAATGAAGCTATCTCTGTGTTTGTTGATCTGGATTTATGTATTGTATTTGTGTTTGTTTGAAACGCTTAGGATTTTTCGTTTCAATTTGGGGTTTTGATTTATTTTGGGTTTCGATTTGTTTCGAAGTTGTTATATACAGGTACTTTAGTCTCTCGATTTAGGTACTTTATTTAGACATTTCAATCGTGTGAAACTGTCTGATGTAAGAAATACTTTTCACAACTGTTGATATTACCGTGACCGTGGAGCTGTGGTGGTGGTGTAAAATGGACAAGTCGTGTGTGTTTGTGAGGCCTTATATTTTTGATTGAACTTGGCATAAAGTGTTAGGTTTAGGGCGACATGTTTAGGCTCTCATGTGATTCTAGCTTTGCATATTAAAGCTAGTTTCAGGCTTGACTTGGGTGGGATTTATGGGTGTTGTGATTGAAAGGGTTACTTTGACTTCGGGTTTAAAAGGAAGATGGTGTAAGGAGTTTGAATAAAGGGATATATAGTTTGAAGTGGTTGGTCTTGAATTGTTTTGTATGAAAGCTTAAGTTCTAAAAAAGAAAAGAAAAGGGGATAGCTCTCTAATAAAAAGAAAAGTAAGAAGAGCCAAAAGGCCAAATGCATAAAAAAAAAAATATGAGCAAAAAGAGAGCTATCCCAAGAAAATAATATAAAGAGCTAGTCTATGTATGACCATACCACTCACTATGAGAAAGGTTGAAGAAGTATCCCTAAGGTGAATTCGAATGATGGAGTTTTTGTGGGTTTATACTTAGCATTATACCTTTCTTGATTGGGTATTTCTAGAGGGTGAGTGAGCTTGAAAAGAAAATTAATGAGAGGGGTACTAGGATTCATTGTTAGTATATTGGGTAGATGAGAGTCTAGTCATGTATGCATCAATTGCCTTTTACCTTTAGCATTATGCATGAATTCAATCCTTCTTGAGAAAAACCCATTGCTTGGAGTACCCACATGAATGAGATCATTTTTATCTCATAACCTTGTCCCTTATCCAAGTGTATTCGGTTTTAAAAGCATAAGTATGATTCACGGTTTGAGCTTAAATGAATGTTAAAGGTTAGGATTCTTGGATTGTGAGTGTAGACAAGACTTGATTTGAAATTCAATTTGTGATGAATATGGCTAAGTTCTTTGGAGTAGAGTTTGTATGATGCATCTCAGGATTGAGAACAAGGACCATTGAGTTGATTCATTTGAAAAACACTTTTGGATTTGAGCCCCCACTTTCAAACTTCTTCTCCTAGTTTGTCTTTGATTTGCTTGAGGGCAAGCAAAAGGCAAGTTTGGAGGAGTTGATATACTTAGATATTTCATGCATTCACCATGCATTCAGGACATATTTGCATTCATATTGCATTCATACTTAGAATAATCATAGCTTTTGTCCCATTTTAGGTTCTAAGACATGTTGCATATTTGCATATTTTGCATCATTTTCAGGTTATATGGTGTGCATGGAGTTGCCTTGGACGTTGTGCAAGGAAAAGAAGGTGCAAGAAGTGGTTGGGAATCACTTGAGTCAAGAAAGAACTCGGACAAAAGGAATGAAGCTGAGATCGAGCTAAGGATCGAGGTGCATGCACACTACAGAAAAATGTCGTAAAGATAGCATATTAAGATAGCGTTGTGTACATTAATGCTATAGTTAACGTAACCTCTAGTTTAAAATAGCGTTTTAAAAGTCCATACGCTATTTTTTGTTTTCCGAATTCTAATTGTAAGTAACGCTTTTTAAAAGTGTATCTTAGATAGCTTTCGTAATGTCTTAAACGCTGTGTTTAGGTTAGGCGGAAAACTATATGGTTTTACCCGGCTAAGTACTTAGCCAAAAATACAAGAAGCGCCTAACTTTTTTTGAAACTCCCTCCCAATCCCGAGTTTCCCTCTCACAAACCGAGTCTCGACTCTCACTTCTCACTTTGTCTCTGCAAAATTCTCTCTCTCTCAGAAATTCTCTCTTCCTCTCAGAAATTCTATCTCTATCTCTCAATATCGAGAGATACCGAGGCTACTGAGTTGATTTCGATTGCAGGTTTGAAATTCTATCTCTCTCAAATCGATTGCATGTTAGATTTAGGATTTCTTTAGGAAATTTTGGACATCTCATAACTGTTCGTCATTGTTTTTTACAGGGAATTGTTCGTCAGCTATTTCGTTACCTAAGGTATGTGAAATTTGGGGTTTTTGTTTCAATTAGGGGTTTCAATATTTATGTCGACTAATTAGGGTTTTTTATAGGGAACGTTCTGATTTTCGATTACGCTAACAAAAACTAGTTAATTTGTTCAATTGGTTTTCTATTTGTCCACAGTATGAGCTTGTTCTGTTGCGTTGTTGTCAAAATTGGTTTTCGTTGTTTCGTGATTTTGGTATGTAGTATGATGGAGCTGGAAACTTTGATTGTGTTCTGATTTTGTTTTGGACCATAAGTTTGTTCTTTTTGTTTATTAGTACTCGTCTGGTAATGAAGCTATCTCTGTGTTTGTTGATCTGGATTTATGTATTGTATTTGTGTTTGTTTGAAACGCTTAGGATTTTTCGTTTCAATTTGGGGTTTTGATTTATTTTGGGTTTCGATTTGTTTCGAAGTTGTTATATACAGGTACTTTAGTCTCTCGATTTAGGTACTTTATTTAGACATTTCAATCGTGTGAAACTGTCTGATGTAAGAAATACTTTTCACAACTGTTGATATTACCGTGACCGTGGAGCTGTGGTGGTGGTGTAAAATGGACAAGTCGTGTGTGTTTGTGAGGCCTTATATTTTTGATTGAACTTGGCATAAAGTGTTAGGTTTAGGGCGACATGTTTAGGCTCTCATGTGATTCTAGCTTTGCATATTAAAGCTAGTTTCAGGCTTGACTTGGGTGGGATTTATGGGTGTTGTGATTGAAAGGGTTACTTTGACTTCGGGTTTAAAAGGAAGATGGTGTAAGGAGTTTGAATAAAGGGATATATAGTTTGAAGTGGTTGGTCTTGAATTGTTTTGTATGAAAGCTTAAGTTCTAAAAAAGAAAAGAAAAGGGGATAGCTCTCTAATAAAAAGAAAAGTAAGAAGAGCCAAAAGGCCAAATGCATAAAAAAAAAAATATGAGCAAAAAGAGAGCTATCCCAAGAAAATAATATAAAGAGCTAGTCTATGTATGACCATACCACTCACTATGAGAAAGGTTGAAGAAGTATCCCTAAGGTGAATTCGAATGATGGAGTTTTTGTGGGTTTATACTTAGCATTATACCTTTCTTGATTGGGTATTTCTAGAGGGTGAGTGAGCTTGAAAAGAAAATTAATGAGAGGGGTACTAGGATTCATTGTTAGTATATTGGGTAGATGAGAGTCTAGTCATGTATGCATCAATTGCCTTTTACCTTTAGCATTATGCATGAATTCAATCCTTCTTGAGAAAAACCCATTGCTTGGAGTACCCACATGAATGAGATCATTTTTATCTCATAACCTTGTCCCTTATCCAAGTGTATTCGGTTTTAAAAGCATAAGTATGATTCACGGTTTGAGCTTAAATGAATGTTAAAGGTTAGGATTCTTGGATTGTGAGTGTAGACAAGACTTGATTTGAAATTCAATTTGTGATGAATATGGCTAAGTTCTTTGGAGTAGAGTTTGTATGATGCATCTCAGGATTGAGAACAAGGACCATTGAGTTGATTCATTTGAAAAACACTTTTGGATTTGAGCCCCCACTTTCAAACTTCTTCTCCTAGTTTGTCTTTGATTTGCTTGAGGGCAAGCAAAAGGCAAGTTTGGAGGAGTTGATATACTTAGATATTTCATGCATTCACCATGCATTCAGGACATATTTGCATTCATATTGCATTCATACTTAGAATAATCATAGCTTTTGTCCCATTTTAGGTTCTAAGACATGTTGCATATTTGCATATTTTGCATCATTTTCAGGTTATATGGTGTGCATGGAGTTGCCTTGGACGTTGTGCAAGGAAAAGAAGGTGCAAGAAGTGGTTGGGAATCACTTGAGTCAAGAAAGAACTCGGACAAAAGGAATGAAGCTGAGATCGAGCTAAGGATCGAGGTGCATGCACACTACAGAAAAATGTCGTAAAGATAGCATATTAAGATAGCGTTGTGTACATTAATGCTATAGTTAACGTAACCTCTAGTTTAAAATAGCGTTTTAAAAGTCCATACGCTATTTTTTGTTTTCCGAATTCTAATTGTAAGTAACGCTTTTTAAAAGTGTATCTTAGATAGCTTTCGTAATGTCTTAAACGCTGTGTTTAGGTTAGGCGGAAAACTATATGGTTTTACCCGGCTAAGTACTTAGCCAAAAATACAAGAAGCGCCTAACTTTTTTTGAAACTCCCTCCCAATCCCGAGTTTCCCTCTCACAAACCGAGTCTCGACTCTCACTTCTCACTTTGTCTCTGCAAAATTCTCTCTCTCTCAGAAATTCTCTCTTCCTCTCAGAAATTCTATCTCTATCTCTCAATATCGAGAGATACCGAGGCTACTGAGTTGATTTCGATTGCAGGTTTGAAATTCTATCTCTCTCAAATCGATTGCATGTTAGATTTAGGATTTCTTTAGGAAATTTTGGACATCTCATAACTGTTCGTCATTGTTTTTTACAGGGAATTGTTCGTCAGCTATTTCGTTACCTAAGGTATGTGAAATTTGGGGTTTTTGTTTCAATTAGGGGTTTCAATATTTATGTCGACTAATTAGGGTTTTTTATAGGGAACGTTCTGATTTTCGATTACGCTAACAAAAACTAGTTAATTTGTTCAATTGGTTTTCTATTTGTCCACAGTATGAGCTTGTTCTGTTGCGTTGTTGTCAAAATTGGTTTTCGTTGTTTCGTGATTTTGGTATGTAGTATGATGGAGCTGGAAACTTTGATTGTGTTCTGATTTTGTTTTGGACCATAAGTTTGTTCTTTTTGTTTATTAGTACTCGTCTGGTAATGAAGCTATCTCTGTGTTTGTTGATCTGGATTTATGTATTGTATTTGTGTTTGTTTGAAACGCTTAGGATTTTTCGTTTCAATTTGGGGTTTTGATTTATTTTGGGTTTCGATTTGTTTCGAAGTTGTTATATACAGGTACTTTAGTCTCTCGATTTAGGTACTTTATTTAGACATTTCAATCGTGTGAAACTGTCTGATGTAAGAAATACTTTTCACAACTGTTGATATTACCGTGACCGTGGAGCTGTGGTGGTGGTGTAAAATGGACAAGTCGTGTGTGTTTGTGAGGCCTTATATTTTTGATTGAACTTGGCATAAAGTGTTAGGTTTAGGGCGACATGTTTAGGCTCTCATGTGATTCTAGCTTTGCATATTAAAGCTAGTTTCAGGCTTGACTTGGGTGGGATTTATGGGTGTTGTGATTGAAAGGGTTACTTTGACTTCGGGTTTAAAAGGAAGATGGTGTAAGGAGTTTGAATAAAGGGATATATAGTTTGAAGTGGTTGGTCTTGAATTGTTTTGTATGAAAGCTTAAGTTCTAAAAAAGAAAAGAAAAGGGGATAGCTCTCTAATAAAAAGAAAAGTAAGAAGAGCCAAAAGGCCAAATGCATAAAAAAAAAAATATGAGCAAAAAGAGAGCTATCCCAAGAAAATAATATAAAGAGCTAGTCTATGTATGACCATACCACTCACTATGAGAAAGGTTGAAGAAGTATCCCTAAGGTGAATTCGAATGATGGAGTTTTTGTGGGTTTATACTTAGCATTATACCTTTCTTGATTGGGTATTTCTAGAGGGTGAGTGAGCTTGAAAAGAAAATTAATGAGAGGGGTACTAGGATTCATTGTTAGTATATTGGGTAGATGAGAGTCTAGTCATGTATGCATCAATTGCCTTTTACCTTTAGCATTATGCATGAATTCAATCCTTCTTGAGAAAAACCCATTGCTTGGAGTACCCACATGAATGAGATCATTTTTATCTCATAACCTTGTCCCTTATCCAAGTGTATTCGGTTTTAAAAGCATAAGTATGATTCACGGTTTGAGCTTAAATGAATGTTAAAGGTTAGGATTCTTGGATTGTGAGTGTAGACAAGACTTGATTTGAAATTCAATTTGTGATGAATATGGCTAAGTTCTTTGGAGTAGAGTTTGTATGATGCATCTCAGGATTGAGAACAAGGACCATTGAGTTGATTCATTTGAAAAACACTTTTGGATTTGAGCCCCCACTTTCAAACTTCTTCTCCTAGTTTGTCTTTGATTTGCTTGAGGGCAAGCAAAAGGCAAGTTTGGAGGAGTTGATATACTTAGATATTTCATGCATTCACCATGCATTCAGGACATATTTGCATTCATATTGCATTCATACTTAGAATAATCATAGCTTTTGTCCCATTTTAGGTTCTAAGACATGTTGCATATTTGCATATTTTGCATCATTTTCAGGTTATATGGTGTGCATGGAGTTGCCTTGGACGTTGTGCAAGGAAAAGAAGGTGCAAGAAGTGGTTGGGAATCACTTGAGTCAAGAAAGAACTCGGACAAAAGGAATGAAGCTGAGATCGAGCTAAGGATCGAGGTGCATGCACACTACAGAAAAATGTCGTAAAGATAGCATATTAAGATAGCGTTGTGTACATTAATGCTATAGTTAACGTAACCTCTAGTTTAAAATAGCGTTTTAAAAGTCCATACGCTATTTTTTGTTTTCCGAATTCTAATTGTAAGTAACGCTTTTTAAAAGTGTATCTTAGATAGCTTTCGTAATGTCTTAAACGCTGTGTTTAGGTTAGGCGGAAAACTATATGGTTTTACCCGGCTAAGTACTTAGCCAAAAATACAAGAAGCGCCTAACTTTTTTTGAAACTCCCTCCCAATCCCGAGTTTCCCTCTCACAAACCGAGTCTCGACTCTCACTTCTCACTTTGTCTCTGCAAAATTCTCTCTCTCTCAGAAATTCTCTCTTCCTCTCAGAAATTCTATCTCTATCTCTCAATATCGAGAGATACCGAGGCTACTGAGTTGATTTCGATTGCAGGTTTGAAATTCTATCTCTCTCAAATCGATTGCATGTTAGATTTAGGATTTCTTTAGGAAATTTTGGACATCTCATAACTGTTCGTCATTGTTTTTTACAGGGAATTGTTCGTCAGCTATTTCGTTACCTAAGGTATGTGAAATTTGGGGTTTTTGTTTCAATTAGGGGTTTCAATATTTATGTCGACTAATTAGGGTTTTTTATAGGGAACGTTCTGATTTTCGATTACGCTAACAAAAACTAGTTAATTTGTTCAATTGGTTTTCTATTTGTCCACAGTATGAGCTTGTTCTGTTGCGTTGTTGTCAAAATTGGTTTTCGTTGTTTCGTGATTTTGGTATGTAGTATGATGGAGCTGGAAACTTTGATTGTGTTCTGATTTTGTTTTGGACCATAAGTTTGTTCTTTTTGTTTATTAGTACTCGTCTGGTAATGAAGCTATCTCTGTGTTTGTTGATCTGGATTTATGTATTGTATTTGTGTTTGTTTGAAACGCTTAGGATTTTTCGTTTCAATTTGGGGTTTTGATTTATTTTGGGTTTCGATTTGTTTCGAAGTTGTTATATACAGGTACTTTAGTCTCTCGATTTAGGTACTTTATTTAGACATTTCAATCGTGTGAAACTGTCTGATGTAAGAAATACTTTTCACAACTGTTGATATTACCGTGACCGTGGAGCTGTGGTGGTGGTGTAAAATGGACAAGTCGTGTGTGTTTGTGAGGCCTTATATTTTTGATTGAACTTGGCATAAAGTGTTAGGTTTAGGGCGACATGTTTAGGCTCTCATGTGATTCTAGCTTTGCATATTAAAGCTAGTTTCAGGCTTGACTTGGGTGGGATTTATGGGTGTTGTGATTGAAAGGGTTACTTTGACTTCGGGTTTAAAAGGAAGATGGTGTAAGGAGTTTGAATAAAGGGATATATAGTTTGAAGTGGTTGGTCTTGAATTGTTTTGTATGAAAGCTTAAGTTCTAAAAAAGAAAAGAAAAGGGGATAGCTCTCTAATAAAAAGAAAAGTAAGAAGAGCCAAAAGGCCAAATGCATAAAAAAAAAAATATGAGCAAAAAGAGAGCTATCCCAAGAAAATAATATAAAGAGCTAGTCTATGTATGACCATACCACTCACTATGAGAAAGGTTGAAGAAGTATCCCTAAGGTGAATTCGAATGATGGAGTTTTTGTGGGTTTATACTTAGCATTATACCTTTCTTGATTGGGTATTTCTAGAGGGTGAGTGAGCTTGAAAAGAAAATTAATGAGAGGGGTACTAGGATTCATTGTTAGTATATTGGGTAGATGAGAGTCTAGTCATGTATGCATCAATTGCCTTTTACCTTTAGCATTATGCATGAATTCAATCCTTCTTGAGAAAAACCCATTGCTTGGAGTACCCACATGAATGAGATCATTTTTATCTCATAACCTTGTCCCTTATCCAAGTGTATTCGGTTTTAAAAGCATAAGTATGATTCACGGTTTGAGCTTAAATGAATGTTAAAGGTTAGGATTCTTGGATTGTGAGTGTAGACAAGACTTGATTTGAAATTCAATTTGTGATGAATATGGCTAAGTTCTTTGGAGTAGAGTTTGTATGATGCATCTCAGGATTGAGAACAAGGACCATTGAGTTGATTCATTTGAAAAACACTTTTGGATTTGAGCCCCCACTTTCAAACTTCTTCTCCTAGTTTGTCTTTGATTTGCTTGAGGGCAAGCAAAAGGCAAGTTTGGAGGAGTTGATATACTTAGATATTTCATGCATTCACCATGCATTCAGGACATATTTGCATTCATATTGCATTCATACTTAGAATAATCATAGCTTTTGTCCCATTTTAGGTTCTAAGACATGTTGCATATTTGCATATTTTGCATCATTTTCAGGTTATATGGTGTGCATGGAGTTGCCTTGGACGTTGTGCAAGGAAAAGAAGGTGCAAGAAGTGGTTGGGAATCACTTGAGTCAAGAAAGAACTCGGACAAAAGGAATGAAGCTGAGATCGAGCTAAGGATCGAGGTGCATGCACACTACAGAAAAATGTCGTAAAGATAGCATATTAAGATAGCGTTGTGTACATTAATGCTATAGTTAACGTAACCTCTAGTTTAAAATAGCGTTTTAAAAGTCCATACGCTATTTTTTGTTTTCCGAATTCTAATTGTAAGTAACGCTTTTTAAAAGTGTATCTTAGATAGCTTTCGTAATGTCTTAAACGCTGTGTTTAGGTTAGGCGGAAAACTATATGGTTTTACCCGGCTAAGTACTTAGCCAAAAATACAAGAAGCGCCTAACTTTTTTTGAAACTCCCTCCCAATCCCGAGTTTCCCTCTCACAAACCGAGTCTCGACTCTCACTTCTCACTTTGTCTCTGCAAAATTCTCTCTCTCTCAGAAATTCTCTCTTCCTCTCAGAAATTCTATCTCTATCTCTCAATATCGAGAGATACCGAGGCTACTGAGTTGATTTCGATTGCAGGTTTGAAATTCTATCTCTCTCAAATCGATTGCATGTTAGATTTAGGATTTCTTTAGGAAATTTTGGACATCTCATAACTGTTCGTCATTGTTTTTTACAGGGAATTGTTCGTCAGCTATTTCGTTACCTAAGGTATGTGAAATTTGGGGTTTTTGTTTCAATTAGGGGTTTCAATATTTATGTCGACTAATTAGGGTTTTTTATAGGGAACGTTCTGATTTTCGATTACGCTAACAAAAACTAGTTAATTTGTTCAATTGGTTTTCTATTTGTCCACAGTATGAGCTTGTTCTGTTGCGTTGTTGTCAAAATTGGTTTTCGTTGTTTCGTGATTTTGGTATGTAGTATGATGGAGCTGGAAACTTTGATTGTGTTCTGATTTTGTTTTGGACCATAAGTTTGTTCTTTTTGTTTATTAGTACTCGTCTGGTAATGAAGCTATCTCTGTGTTTGTTGATCTGGATTTATGTATTGTATTTGTGTTTGTTTGAAACGCTTAGGATTTTTCGTTTCAATTTGGGGTTTTGATTTATTTTGGGTTTCGATTTGTTTCGAAGTTGTTATATACAGGTACTTTAGTCTCTCGATTTAGGTACTTTATTTAGACATTTCAATCGTGTGAAACTGTCTGATGTAAGAAATACTTTTCACAACTGTTGATATTACCGTGACCGTGGAGCTGTGGTGGTGGTGTAAAATGGACAAGTCGTGTGTGTTTGTGAGGCCTTATATTTTTGATTGAACTTGGCATAAAGTGTTAGGTTTAGGGCGACATGTTTAGGCTCTCATGTGATTCTAGCTTTGCATATTAAAGCTAGTTTCAGGCTTGACTTGGGTGGGATTTATGGGTGTTGTGATTGAAAGGGTTACTTTGACTTCGGGTTTAAAAGGAAGATGGTGTAAGGAGTTTGAATAAAGGGATATATAGTTTGAAGTGGTTGGTCTTGAATTGTTTTGTATGAAAGCTTAAGTTCTAAAAAAGAAAAGAAAAGGGGATAGCTCTCTAATAAAAAGAAAAGTAAGAAGAGCCAAAAGGCCAAATGCATAAAAAAAAAAATATGAGCAAAAAGAGAGCTATCCCAAGAAAATAATATAAAGAGCTAGTCTATGTATGACCATACCACTCACTATGAGAAAGGTTGAAGAAGTATCCCTAAGGTGAATTCGAATGATGGAGTTTTTGTGGGTTTATACTTAGCATTATACCTTTCTTGATTGGGTATTTCTAGAGGGTGAGTGAGCTTGAAAAGAAAATTAATGAGAGGGGTACTAGGATTCATTGTTAGTATATTGGGTAGATGAGAGTCTAGTCATGTATGCATCAATTGCCTTTTACCTTTAGCATTATGCATGAATTCAATCCTTCTTGAGAAAAACCCATTGCTTGGAGTACCCACATGAATGAGATCATTTTTATCTCATAACCTTGTCCCTTATCCAAGTGTATTCGGTTTTAAAAGCATAAGTATGATTCACGGTTTGAGCTTAAATGAATGTTAAAGGTTAGGATTCTTGGATTGTGAGTGTAGACAAGACTTGATTTGAAATTCAATTTGTGATGAATATGGCTAAGTTCTTTGGAGTAGAGTTTGTATGATGCATCTCAGGATTGAGAACAAGGACCATTGAGTTGATTCATTTGAAAAACACTTTTGGATTTGAGCCCCCACTTTCAAACTTCTTCTCCTAGTTTGTCTTTGATTTGCTTGAGGGCAAGCAAAAGGCAAGTTTGGAGGAGTTGATATACTTAGATATTTCATGCATTCACCATGCATTCAGGACATATTTGCATTCATATTGCATTCATACTTAGAATAATCATAGCTTTTGTCCCATTTTAGGTTCTAAGACATGTTGCATATTTGCATATTTTGCATCATTTTCAGGTTATATGGTGTGCATGGAGTTGCCTTGGACGTTGTGCAAGGAAAAGAAGGTGCAAGAAGTGGTTGGGAATCACTTGAGTCAAGAAAGAACTCGGACAAAAGGAATGAAGCTGAGATTGAGCTAAGGATCGAGGTGCATGCACACTACAGAAAAATGTCGTAAAGATAGCATATTAAGATAGCGTTGTGTACATTAATGCTATAGTTAACGTAACCTCTAGTTTAAAATAGCGTTTTAAAAGTCCATACGCTATTTTTTGTTTTCCGAATTCTAATTGTAAGTAACGCTTTTTAAAAGTGTATCTTATATAGCTTTCGTAATGTCTTAAACGTTGTGTTTAGGTTAGGCGGAAAACTATATGGTTTTACCCGGCTAAGTACTTAGCCAAAAATACAAGAAGCGCCTAACTTTTTTTGAAACTCCCTCCCAATCCCGAGTTTCCCTCTCACAAACCTAGTCTCGACTCTCACTTCTCACTTTGTCTCTGCAAAATTCTCTCTCTCTCAGAAATTCTCTCTTCCTCTCAGAAATTCTATCTCTATCTCTCAATATCGAGAGATACCGAGGCTACTGAGTTGATTTCGATTGCAGGTTTGAAATTCTATCTCTCTCAAATCGATTGCATGTTAGATTTAGGATTTCTTTAGGAAATTTTGGACATCTCATAATTGTTCGTCATTGTTTTTTACAGGGAATTGTTCGTCAGCTATTTCGTTACCTAAGGTATGTGAAATTTGGGGTTTTTGTTTCAATTAGGGGTTTCAATATTTATGTCGACTAATTAGGGTTTTTTATAGGGAACGTTCTGATTTTCGATTACGCTAACAAAAACTAGTTAATTTGTTCAATTGGTTTTCTATTTGTCCACTGTATGAGCTTGTTCTGTTGCGTTGTTGTCAAAATTGGTTTTCGTTGTTTCGTGATTTTGGTATGTAGTATGATGGAGCTGGAAACTTTGATTGTGTTCTGATTTTGTTTTGGACCATAAGTTTGTTCTTTTTGTTTATTAGTACTCGTCTGTTAATGAAGCTATCTCTGTTTTTGTTGATCTGGATTTATGTATTGTATTTGTGTTTGTTTGAAACGCTTAGGATTTTTCGTTTCAATTTGGGGTTTTGATTTATTTTGGGTTTCGATTTGTTTCGAAGTTGTTATATACAAGTACTTTAGTCTCTCGATTTAGGTACTTTATTTAGACATTTCAATCGTGTGAAACTGTCTGATGTAAGAAATACTTTTCACAACTGTTGATATTACCGTGACCGTGGAGCTGTGGTGGTGGTGTAAAATGGACAAGTCGTGTGTGTTTGTGAGGCCTTATATTTTTGATTGAACTTGGCATAAAGTGTTAGGTTTAGGGCGACATGTTTAGGCTCTCATGTGATTCTAGCTTTGCATATTAAAGCTAGTTTCNTTTTTTGTGCTTTTGTGGTTTATGAAAATGCTGTAAACTAAGAAGAAACCAAAAATAAAAATTAGTATGGTTAAAGAGATGAGGAAGAGAATACCTAAAATGGGTTGCCTCCCATTTAGCCGCTCTTGTTTAGAGTCTTTAGCTAGACTTTTATGTGCGTTAGGCGACTACTGCGTCATCTAAATGAATTGTCTCCCTTATTTCTTCAGACGTGGCTAGGTATGGCTTGATTCGTTGCCCATTCACGGTGAAAAACCCTCCATTCTTATCCTAGAGCACGATTGCTCCATACGGTTTAACTTCCTTTATCGTGAATGGTCCTGACCATCTTGACCTTAGTTTTCCCGGGAAGAGTTTCAAACGAGAGTTGAACAGCAGTACTTGGTCGTTGGCTGCGAATGTTCGCGGGATTATCTTCCTGTCGTGGTAGGCCTTAGTCTTTTCCTTATAGATCTTAGCGCTTTCGTAGGCCTTATGCCTCATCTCGTCCAGCTCGTGTATTTGGATTTGTCGCCTTTCCTTGGCTGCCTCTAGGTCGAAGTTTATCTTTTTGATAGACCATTGCGCCTTGTATTCGATCTCGACTGGCAGGTGGCAAGCTTTCCCGTATACCAAATGAAAAGGGGTCGTGCCCAAAGGTGTCTTGTACGCGGTCCTATAGGCCCATAAAGCATCGTCTAGTTTGGCCGACCAATCTTTTCGGTGGACTCCAGTAGTCTTTTGCTGGATTTCCTTGATTTCTCTGTTGGAGATCTCTACTTGGCCGCTCGTCTGTTGATGGTATGGTGATGCTACTTTGTGCCTTACTCCATTTTTCTTTAATAGGTTATCAAAGACTCTGTTTATGAAGTGTGATCCTCCATCGCTTATGACAACTCTTGGGACTCCAAATCGTGGGAAAATGATCGTCTTGAACATCTTGATAACTACGCTGGCGTCATTTGTAGGGCTTGCTATTGCTTCCACCCACTTAGAGACATAATCGACGGCTACGAGGATTTACTGATTCCCATAAGAGGTTGGGAATGGTCCCATTAAGTCGATCCCCCATACATCAAATACTTCCACCTCTAGGATGAAATTCTGCGGCATCTCATTTCTTTTGCTTATATTCCCCATCCTTTGGCAGGCATCGCATTTTGAAATGAAGGTATGCGTGTCTTTAAACATAGTCGGCCACCAGAATCCGGCTTGCAGCACTTTAGAGACCGTCTTGAAGTTGGCGAAGTGTCCTGCGTAGGCCGACCCATGACAACCGTGTAGTATGCCCTCTACTTCTTCTTCTGCCACGCATCTTCTGAATAGTCCGTCTGTGCATTGTCTGTAGAGGTAAGGCTCGTCCCAAAAGTATTTGCGTGATTCTCGCAGAAACTTCTTTTTGTTGTAACCCACGAACTGAGGTGGTTGGATATCGGCTGCTAGGTAGTTTGCGATGTGTCAGAACCATGGTGTGTTGCATGCTGCCGAATTCGCCATAGGAGGATGTCACATTGTCGGCTCATCAGTTACGGGAACTGCATTGATCGCGTTTAAACTCTCTTCTGGGAGACCGTCGTTTATAGGGGTCGTATCCCTAAATGACACTCGCAAAAGGTGATCGGCCGCCCGTTATCAGCTCCTCTTCGATCTCTTATCTCCATATCAAATTCTTGGAGCATGAGAACCCACCTAGTCAGCCTAGGTTTTGTGTCTTTCTTTGTCATTATATGCTTGATTGCCGCTTGATCGGTGTGTACTATGACTTTTGATCCAACCAGGTATTGGCGAAACTTTTCGAAAGCGAACACGATAGCTAGAAGTTCCTTCTCTGTTGTCGTGTAGTTGCATTGGGCGTCGTCCAGGGTCCTACTCGCATAGTAGATTGCGTGCAGTTTCTTATCTTTCTTTTGTCCCAGCACTGCTCCAACTGCATAATCACTGGCGTCGTACATGATCTCTAACGGCTGTTCCCAATCAGGTGGTTGCACTACTGGGGCCGACACCAGAGCTTCCCTGATCTTGTGGAAAGCTTGCAGGCACTCTTCGTCGAACTTGAATTCTGCGTCCTTGCAGAGGAGACGGGTTAGTGGCCTTGCTATCCTGGAGAAGTCTTGAATGAATCTCCTGTAGAACACTGTGTGACCCAAGAAACTTCGTATCCCCTTGACGTTCGATGGTGGCTGCAGGCTTGTCATGACTTCTATCTTTGCTTTATCGACTTCGATCCCTTATGCGGAGACTTTATGTCCGAGCACTACGCCCTCTCGCACCATGGGATTTTTTCCTAGTTCAGGACTAGGGTGCTTGTCTTCGCATCTTTGTAAAACTTTCCCTAGATTACTCAAACATTCTTGGAAGGACGGTTCTTGGACCGAAAAATCATCCATAAACACTTCCATAAATTTCTCAATATAATCAGCAAAGATTGATAGCATGCACCTTTGAAATGTCGCAGGAGCGTTGCAGAGGCTAAACGGCATTCGCCGGTACGCGAATGTTCCGTAGGGGCACGTGAAGGTCGTCTTTTCCTGGTCTTCTGGCCGTATTGGGATCTGAAAAAATCAGGAATACCCGTCAAGAAAACAGTAGTTCTGATGGTTTGCTAACCTTTCTAGCATATGGTCGATGAATGGCAGCGGAAAGTGATCTTTTCTGGTCGCCGTGTTTAGCTTTCGGTAATCGATGCACATTCGGTGTCCGGTGATCGTCCTTATAGCGATCATCTCGTCTTTGTCGCTCTTAATGACTGTAACTCCTCCCTTTTTCGGGACCACGTGAACCGGGCTTACCCACGTGCTGTCCGAGATCGGGTATATGATCCTTGCCTCCAAAAGCTTCATTACTTCCTTTTTGACTACCTCCATTAGGTTCGGGTTGAGCCTCCTTTGCTGCTCGACTGAATTTTTATCGTTTTCCTCCAAGTGGATCTTGTGCATGCAAAGGTCCGGTGATATTCCAGGGATGTCATCTAAGGAATACCCTATTGCTCTCATGTGTTTTCGTAGCTCGCAGAGTAGCAAAGTTGTCTCGACGTTGTTCAAGCTAGAATTTATGATCACCGGATAAGTAGAATCTTTTCCCAGGAATGCGTACCTTAGCCCGGTCGGTAACGGCTTCAGCTCGACTTTTGGCGCTATAAGTGGGTTCCAAGGGTCCGGATTTGTCGCTCGGGCGTTTCTTGGTGGTAAAGGCTTGCACTCTTTATCTTCCAGGTCTAGAAAGCGGGCGGGTCCGTCGTGCGGTTTGGTCTGATCCAGCATTCTTTCACAGCTTTTAATCTCCTCGCGACTTGGGTAGCTTGCGGCGTTCGTGTTTGTCAGGGCCACCTCTAGCGGGTCATCCATAAGCATCTCCTCATATATCTCTTCCACAGCTGCTGCGATTTCCTCGATGCGAAAAACCTTCCCGTCCAAGGTAGGCTTCCCAAGATATTTGTTCATATCGAAATTCATGACCATATTCCCCAGGTGAAGTTCTATTTTTCCTTTTGGAACGTTGATGACCGCTCTTGTTGTAGAGAGGAATGGGCGACCTAGGATTAGTGGGTCTCGAGGTTCCTCTTCGATGTCTAGCACCAAAAAGTCGGTCGGGATTGCGCAGTCCCCGATGACGACTTGGACGTTGACCAAAACTCCAACGGGCCGTCTGGTCGATCGATCTGCCAGGATTAGGGTGATTCTTGTAGGTAGGAATTCGTAGTATCCAAGGCGCGTCGCTATAGAGAGCAGCATCATATTGATGCTTGACCCCAGATCGCATAGAGCTCGCTTAAATACTTCTTCTCCAATCGAACAAGTGAGTACAAAACTGTCGGGGTCTTCGCGTTTTCGAGGGGGAAGGTTCTGGATGACTGAGCTGCATTCTTGCTTGATCATCATAACTCCCTGTTCCATGGTGAGAGAGTTGGTAAGGATACTCTTCATGTACCTTCTCAGCGTTGGGATCATGGCGGAGGCTTCTATAAAAGGTAATCTCACAGAGAGCTGTCCTATTAGCTCCTTAAGTCTCGCTTTTTCTTTTTCTTTCCTAGGCGTGCTCAAGCAGCGCGGATAGGGTGCTTTGGTTGCGTGGACCTGTTCCGGCGGCGATGGTGTTCCTTCTCCCTGTAGTTCCCGGCTTCCCCATTGACGCTGCTTCGTCCTTCGTTTCTGAGTATTTGTTCTTCTCCGCCGCCGTCCTTCTTCCTTTCCACTATTTCTTTATCTTTTGGAAGTTCGGGTTCTTTGTATGTTAACCCGCTTCTAAGCTCTACTGCTTTACTGTTTCGTAGCAGCGTCTCTCTTCTTCGTCTTCTGGTTTTGCCATTCTTCTTTCTCCCTTGGTCAGTCTCTCATTTTCTCTCGCCACTTTCCGTATTTCCGAAGCAAGGTGTTCGATCTTACCATTCGTCTCATGACGATTACAGTCGGCTTCTCTCCTATCATCGCTTGAGGTTCTCTCGAAAGAATCCACGAGCTCCTGTATCTTGTATTCAAGTCTACTGATTCGATCCGAATGGTCTTGGGTGATTGAGAGGTCGAGGGAGTGATTCATCCCCATTAGATCTCGGGTTTGATGGCCACCGTTGTGACGAACTATGCTCCTTTCTAAATTCTCGTGATGGGGGTCGTGGTTGCGGCAGTGCCTTGCGTCAATGTCATGGTTCGAGTTGTAACGCATGCGGAAGTCTTGTAGTTCTCGGATGGCTTCTGACTATTGTGTACGTTCTGAGTTCATTTTAGCCAGTGCGCCCATTATGACTTTCAAAGGATCGTCTTCGGCTTTCTCTCCGTGGCTCGTCCCATGCCTAGGATCGTTGAGGCTGTTGTACTGACTAATGGCCAGATTGGTCACCAATAGTCGCGCCCCTTTTACTGATTTTGATGAAAAGTCTCCATTGCTCGCAATATCCAGCGCGGCTTGGAGTTTCATGTTGACTCCTCGGTAGAACGTGCTGATCACGTGTTCATCGGTGAATTCGTGGTGTGGACAGTCCCTTTCGTAGCCCTTAAATCGCTCCCACGCTTCGATGAGAGTTTCACACTTTTCTTGTTGGAATCCTTGTATCTTGTTCCTTAGAAGGTAGGAACGAGATTTAGTGTAGAAGCGGTTTAGAAAAACCTTCCTACATTCGTCCCAGTTCGTGATGGATGCTGGGGCTAAGGATCTCAACCACTTGCTTGCTTTTTCTCATAAAGAGTAGGGGAACAGCATGCACCTCAAGTAATCCCCATTAAATTTGGAGATGATGCAGACTTCTTCGAATGCTTCAATATGCTCTATGGGTTGGTCCGACGGCCGCCCTTGGTATTGGTTTTGTTTAACCAGATCTATCATACGTTTCTTGATCTCGAAATTATTTCCTTCAGGCGGTGTCAACCGAAAGGGGTTTCGGTCTTGGAAGGACTTGAGGGGCGCGTCGAACTTTGAGATTGCAGGCGAGTCCTCAGCGAACTTCTCGTCTTCGTCGATCAACATATCTTCTTCTTCTTCCATCCGTTGTTCTCCGTTTAGATTAAACGGATCTTCAAGAGCTTCGGGGTCTCGAACTTGATCCCCCATTAGAGAAATACCTGCAAGGCGAGGAATTAAACGAAAAGTTCAGTAATCGTTCTGTTGATTTTTCGGTCTAGGATTCGTGAGAAGCAAATCAATAGTCCCCGGCAACTGTGCGTGCTGGATTTCACACAATAGAATTTGTCTACGAAAATATAAAAGAGGACGCGAAGATTCTAAGTTAAAACACGAAACACAGATCCAAATATGGTGATTTTCTTATAGCTGTTTTTGATAAGAGTTTTTGGTACAAGTATTCGGTTAGGTAAAAAGTCGATTCGAGAGAGACCCCTTTACAAATGAGCTAAGGATCCTATTTATACATCTCTCTTTGCCGACTAAGCGAAGATCTCGGGAAATCTTCTCGTAGATTCTTCTTTATCTCCCCTTGACGGCGCTCTCTTCCACGAGGCTTTGTCTTCTAGGGCGAACATCGCTTCGGACTTCCTCGTGGGTTTGGGCTCTGCCAATTTGTGCAACAATCTGTCTTGGGCTCGGCCTCATTCCTTGTCTTGAGCTTGGCCTCGTATCTTGTATTGAGCTTGACCTCGTATCTTGTCTTGGGCTTGGATCGTTGCACGGGCTTACGACTCGGATCGTCAAGAGAAGACGTCGGTTCGGTTCGTAAATGGCTTGGTTCGGTTCGGTTCGGCTCGTGCATAATTCGTACATTCTTCTGTTCGGCTCGGTTTCTGCACAGTTTGTGCACGGTTCGGTTCACTTCGTTTTTGTGCATGATTTGTGCACCGAGGTGGTTTACTTCGGCTCGTGCACGGTTTGTGCACCGAGGTGATTCACTTCGGTTTGTGCACGGTTTGTGCACCGAGGTGATTCACTTTGGTTTGTGCACGGTTTGTGCACCTAGGTGATTCACTTCGGTTTGTGCACCGAGGTGATACACTTCGGTTTGTGCACGGTTCGTGCACGGTTTGTGCACGGTTCGTGCACGGTTTGTGCACGGTTCGTGCACGGTTTGTGCACCGAGGTGATTCACTTTGATTCGTGCACGGTTTGGGCACCGGGGTGATTCACTTCGGTTCGTGCACGGTTTGGGCACCGAGGTTAAGGAATCACCTTTCATACCTAACTTTTTCTTTGATTAATTTCGCCTGGGTGGAAACCGACCCCAAGAGTTAGCCCCCCAGCTCGTTAGACTCAGGAGTGAGGGTGACGAGGTGTTAAGTTGGGCGAAATCAATGTTCCCAGGTGAGTTGNTTTTAAAATGCGGGGCGGGTGCGGGTGTTCCAAATTTTTTTTGCGGGTTTGCGGGTTACCCGCTAATATATATATATATATTTTTTAAATGTTAATTATTAAAAAATTTATTGACAAAATTATTAAAATTTTAAAATATTATGTAATATATGTATAAATTCGATAATAATTTTTTTAAAATTTTAAATAAGTTGTATAGTTGTATATTTATATTTTGGATTTTTTTATTAGGATTTTTTTTGTTAAAATAATACAAAATATATTTTTTTATTTTATTTAAATATTTGCGGGTTTCCCGCGGGTATTCTTAAATTCAAGCGGGGCGGGTGCGGGTCAAAAAATATTTGTTTCAATTTTTTTGCGGGGCGGGTCGTTGCGGATAAATAAAATTTAAAACCCGCTGCGGGGCGGGTCGGGTGGGGCGGATCCGACCTGCAATCCAGGCCTAATTAAAACACTTGACCTAGGCGATTCAATTCTACTGGTTCTTAAGCTCAAACACGGAAGTGGTCGGATCCCCCTTTCGGAAAATCAAACAAAATAAACCTAAACTGCTCGTTCGCTCCCTCTCGGTAGCGACTTCGCAGCAAGATCAGCTATAAGATTAGGTTCAATGAAGCTCACAGTGCACCGCCGATATGCATAAGCATCCTTCGGTGCCTGCTCGTTTAAAACTATGTCAGGCCAATAGATTTAGCGCTCACGCGGTTCTAATGATCCTACAATCGATACTTAAGTGGCCAATCAAAGATTACGCAATAAGAAAGAATCCAAACGAAGAACAGTGAAAAGCATACTACCTACGATCTAACAACCTAATCGAATCAAACCATAAAATCCCTTGAGAAACCCCCTGCAAAACCTAACTATGAGACTACTCAGACATGGATGTGATATTCATTATCATTGCAATAGGTAAAAATCTCAAAGGTTTGAAAAGAAAATAAATGAAGTGATAACGATGCAAAGAAAGTGTAGAAAAGAGATGAAAGAGAGTATCGAATAGGGCGACGAGATTGGGGACTGGAGAAGACGGCTTTCGCCCCTCTTTTCTTCCTCCTTAGCTGCGGCGCTCTTCTAGGTTAGGTCTTGGTGGCTGACTTCGAACTCTCCTAAAAATAAGAGTAGCAATGTGTATTTATAGGTCTTTAGGTCCTCTTAGGCGTCACTTAGGGTTCCACAAAGTTTGGTGGCTGTCGGGCTTGATTTGGGCTTGAAAACGGGCTCGGGAACGTCACTTGGTCTGGCCGCGCCACGGGAGGTTCATGGGCCGGCCATTGGTCTTGAGCTTTCCTGGCGCGGCCATCTTTCTTCTGAGGATGTGTCTGACGGGCCTTCTTGCTTCCATCATAACTTGAGATCCAACCGTGGGATTGGACTCAAACTACTTCGAGGTGAAAGGTAGTAGTTCAGGCTATCTTGTCATCAAAATTCAGCTCGATCCCATGGTGGGAAGGTCTCCGTCTTGTGCTAAACTTCTGTCAAAAAGCTCATGTTCCGAAAATGTCCGTTTTGCTCCGTTTTTCCTAAGATTTCCTGAAAAGATTCTTGGACATACAAATACTCGAAAACTACTAAATATGCATTAAAACCTTAGTGAAATGCTTATTAAGGCACTCACTTATGAAGGTAAAAATGGATAAAATTTGCATGTTATCACTAACTCATCTTGCTAGTGCTAAAAGAGGAGTCAAATCCAATGCATACCAAGCCCCAAGATGAGAAGTTTTTAGTTCATTAGGGTGGAGTTAACAACAAAGTTTCTAAACGCTCTAGGAACCTAAACTTTCTCTGTTAGACTGATCCACCTATAGCGTTCTACCTAATTAAACATCCAATCAACTACTATGGCAATGGTCCTTCAAGCATCAATGTTCTGTGGCTAGTTCCAAGAAAAGCTAAAAATTTATACTAAATTTGACTCAATAAAACCAATTTTTGACTCAATAAACTGACCTCAAAACAAGACACAATGTTAGAAACTACCTCCCCCAGACTTAAACAACACTGTCCTCAGTGTTATTAAGCTTGAGTTTGGTTTTAAAAATGTGTGAAACAACTTGAGGAACAAGAGAAAGTGGGGTACCTGATCATGCGCATGATGTCGATCGACACTCTGTCCGAAAACAGAGTTCCATCTATCAAAGTGGTGCTAAGTCGTGTATTTGGTAAAGTCATCCAAAGTTACACTGTTAGATAACTCACACAAAACGTTAAAAGCAACAACATCATCCATAATCTCATAAGTTCCAACAAGCTTCAAATCAAAGTACATAATCAAAGCAAGAACAAAAACTGACTCAAGAAAAGAAAAATGACTCAAGGGAAAAGAAAAATAGAACCAGGAACGTCGAAGATACTAATCCTCATCTGAGTGCGGTGGTGTAGGGGGACGGACGCAGCCACAGTTAGACACAACCGTGATGGCATTCCAAATGGCTTGGAAACTCTGAACCACGTAGCGCTGGAAAACAGCTTGCTCCATGGGGATCTCTGGAGCATCAGGAAGGTAATGACGGCCAATAGGCTCAGGAATGGCTGCTGCTGTGTTGCGTCTGGATGAGGAAGGTCGAGCCCTAACTAGTGCATCCTCTGCTGATGAGGCTGCAGCTAGTGAAGATGCTCCTCTACGTCGGGTAACTGGGGCATCTCGTAGTAAGTTCGGATGAGGCTGAAAACGCAGGCAGTCGGGATCAGTAGTGATGTGAGTGAGCTCCCTCTCTGGTAACTAGACCATATACTTCGCTCCCTGTGGATCGGTGAAAAACCAGAGCTTCTGTGGCTTGATCCATGTAGCTCTCTACAAATAATCCATATCAACGAGAGCGCGCTTGCTCACAATGGAGCAGCTGGTAGTGTCAATCCCGCAATGCTGGAAAATGGGAGTAAGCAAGCTGCCAACAGTCTCCGGCTTGTTGTTGGATGATGTAAAAGGCTTCTTCTTCAGCGAAACCAAGTGATGAGAAAAAATAGTGCCAAGGTTGACGTCTTCATCCAGCTCAGACTCATCAGTGATCACATCCCAAATGGCCATGTACAGCAACACCATCTCAGACACTCTCATCTTCCCCGGCTCATGCTTACACAAAAGTGTAGTAGCAAATAGACGAGCAATGTAGCGGAGAACTGGATGACGAATGTCTGTCTGTGTAGAGTCCTTCAAATCATACCTCATGTTCCCGAAGTATTCCCAGAACTCCTGAATGTCTGGAAACGGTGGAAGTGAAACACCGGTGCGCTCTCGCTCAAAGCCATAGATCCCACAAAGATCAGGAATGGGGATCCTGTAGCGAACACTGCGGATGAGGAAGGTCAAGGTTTCTTTCAAAGCATTCCTCACCACCTCGTTCCGATAGTAAACACGAACTGTGGCGAGGAACTGTCGCACCAAATCAGGAAAAAGATCGTACTGCTTGGTAGCAATAGACCCCATTCCTTCCTTCTTTAATAAGCGCAAGACGTCATCCTTAATGCCCAATTCCTGCAGCGTCTTCGGTTTAGCTACTCGAGTAGGTGCGACTTCTACGGACAACCACGCGTTGTAGAACAGCGTGTCGTACTCATCCCAATCTTCTACGATGTCGCGGTTCACACATGCGTCCTTGGCCACTTCTTCGGCCGGTGTATCATCCCAGTTTCTCCCAACTGGAATTCTCGTTCCTTCTCTTCTAGGCCAAGGAGGGCGTGAGGTAGGAGCATCATTAGCAGTCCGAGAAGCGGACGCTTCAGTTGGTCTAGCTCTCTTAGGCCTCTGAGGCATCTGCAGTTAAAATCAAAGTCCCAATCAAAATCAAAATCCGAAAAAATTAGTTCAAGAATCAAAAATCCGAAAATCATGAATTCAACCCGAAATAAGCATCAATTATCAGTGTAATCAAGTGTAATACCACGAATTAAACAATGCACAGACATAAACCCTAACAAAAATCCGAAAATTTGAAATTTATATCATGAATCCGAAAATTTCAAAATCATGCAAATTGATGGACGAAATTCATTGGGTTATGGTCGAAATCATCTAATACAACCTAAATAAGTATGATTCAAGCAAGAAATCAAGCAAAAAGAGGTTGAATTTGCGATTTTTAACCTTGGGACCGAAAATAAAATTGGGATTTCGAAGCACATACCTTGCAGATCTGATGAATGGTCTAGAGATTGAGAAAGAGGGTAGAAATCCGCACAACTTAGAGCTTAGAATTACTTAAATCCGTGAAGAAACGGAGAAGTTGTGATTTTGGGATTTTCTTTCTAACTCTCGGCCAAGAACAAGTGTGAGGGAGAAGAAGAAAGTCGGGGTTTTAAAAAAAGACTTACCTGTCTTTATGCGTGGTGTCGATCGACACCATTTGGCGGTGTCGATCGACACTAGCCCGTGTCGAGCCCAATGTCGAGCTTGCTCGACATCCGTTCGCTTCGTCTTTTTTTTCTTTTTTTTTATTTTTTTTTATGGCTAGAAAACCAAAAATTGTGAGTAAAAACCAAAAATAAAAACGAAATAGTTACTTACTAGTGGGTTGCCTCCCACCAAGCCCTCGTTTAACGTCAATAGCTTGACTGTTCATGCATTTAAACAGTGGGTGCATTTTTCAGAGACACAATGTGTCCTGCTGGAATCTCGGCTTGCGCCCAATAATGCTTCACCCTCTGTCCATTCACAATGAACTCTTCTCCTTTGGAATTGGTCAAGACTATGGCTCCATATGGTCTGACCTCTTTGATGGTGAAAGGACCTTACCAACGTGAACGCAATTTACCAGGAAACAATTGTAAACGAGAGTTATACAGAAGTACCTGGTCATTTGGTTCGAAGTTTCTGGAGATGAACTTTTTGTCATGATAAGCCTTGGTGCGCTCCTTGTAGAATTTTGAGCTCTCATATGCATGATGACGAATCTCATCTAACTCATTGAGTTGTATCAAACGCCTCTCTCCAGCTGACTTCAAGTCGAAATTCATCTTCTTGATAGCCCAATGCGCCTTGTATTCCAATTCCACCGAAAGATGACACGCTTTGCCATAGAGTAGATGGCGTCTTGTAAGCAGTCCGGTAAGCCCAAAGTGCATCGTCTAACTTCGCAGCCCAATCCTTCCTCGTCTTGCCCACAGTCTTCTCCAGAATTTGCTTGATCTGTCTGTTGGAGACATCGACCTGTCCACTGGTCTGAGGGTGATATGGAGTAGCCACACGGTGCTGAACACCGTGCTTCTTCAGCAACTTGTCAAATACCTTGTTAATGAAGTGAGAACCACCATCACTTATAACAATTTTAGGCACTCCAAATCTAGGGAAGATAATGGTGCGAAACAGCTTCAACACCACTCCAGAATCATTGGTTGGACTAGCAATTGCTTCCACCCACTTGGACACATAGTCCACAGCAACTAATATGTACTTATTCCCATAAGATGAGGGAAAAGGACCCATGAAATCAATGCCCCAGCAGTCAAAAACTTCAACCTCAAGGATGAAGCTCTGTGGCATCTCATGTCTTTTGCTGATCTTCCCTCTCCTCTGACAGACGTCACATTGTGTTATAAAAATCTGAGCATCTTTGAACATAGTAGGCCACCAAAAGTCTGCTTGAAGAACCTTGGACACCGTCTTGAAAGTAGCAAAGTGTCCAGCATACTCAGAACCATGACAATGAAACAGCACGTCTTGAACCTCAGTCTCTGCAATGCATCTTCTGTATACATTGTCTGAACAATGCTTATACAAATGAGGTTCATCCCTCATGAATTTCTTCTTCTCATAGTCTTTGAGATGTGTAGGATCATCATCAGCAGCTAGGTAGTTCACAATATCAGCGTACCATGGTCTAGAAGAAGCATTAACAGCAAATAGGGGCTGTTGGAACAAGTCATGTAGGATCCGCTGAAGAATTGTGTCTGTTTGACAAGGGTGTCGATCAACACCACCTGTGTCGATCGACACTACTGATTTGTGCAGAGCGCTTGTGTCGAGCAACTGTGTCGACCATGGTCGACATCGCCTCGTGTCGAGTAAATTGTCGAAGTTTGCAGAAGGGGTGTCGATCGACACCAGGAGGGTTCTGGCCTCGCAATTTTGCAGCTTGTCCGAATTCTTGGCCTGGAATTGGGATTCAATGAAGTAAACATTCTCTTCAGGTAGGAAATCATCAATGGGGATGTCATCATCAATCATAATCCTTGAAAGGTGGTCAGCTACTCCATTCTCAATACCTTTCTTATCCTTCACTTCAATGTCAAACTCTTGAAGAAGTAAGATCCATCTCAACAACCTTGGCTTTGCATCCTTCTTCTGCATTAAGTACTTCAGAGCAGAATGATCAGTATCAACTATCACTTTGGAGCCAACAAGATATTGTCGAAACTTCTCAAAGGCAAAGACCACAGCTAATAACTCTTTCTCAGTGGTTGCATAATTCCGCTGAGCATCATCCAACATTCTGCTGGCATAGTAGATGGCGTGAAGCTTCTTGTCTTTCTTCTGTCCCAACACAGCTCCTACTGCGAAGTCACTGACATCACACATTACCTCAAAAGGCAATTCCCAGTCTGGAGGTTGAACAATTGGAGCACTCACCAAAGCTTGCTTGATATGCTCAAAGGCTAAATGACATTCTGTTGTGAATTCAAACTTCACATCTTTGCAGAGAAGGGCAGTAAGTGGCCTTGCAATCTTGCTGAAATCTTTGATGAATTTCTTGTAGAATCCAGCATGACCCAGAAAACTTCTCACTGACTTCACAGAATCAGGTGCTTGCAAGCTTGTCATTACACCAATCTTCGCCTTGTCCACTTCAATACCATCCGCAGAAACTCGATGTCCAAGAACAATACCATCTCTGACCATAAAGTGGCACTTCTCCCAATTCAGCACTAAGTGTTTATCTTCACATCTCTGCAGTACAACACACAAGTTCTCTAGGTAGTCTTTAAAGGACGATCCATAAACAGAAAAATCATCCATAAAGACCTCCATAAACTTCTCAATCATGTCAGTGAAGATGGACATCATGCATCGCTGGAAGGTCGCAGGAACATTACAAAGTCCAAATGGCATTCTGCGATAAGCGAAAGTACCATAGGGACATGTAAAAGTGGTCTTCTCCTGGTCATCTCGATGGATATGAATCTGAAAGAACCCTGAATACCCATCTAGAAAACAGTAATATGGGTGATTCGCCAACCTTTCCAGCATCTGATCAATGAAAGGAATGGGAAGTGATCCTTCCTGGTCGCAACATTCAGCTTCCGGTAGTCTATGCACATCCTGTGTCCAGTCACAGTCCTTGTAGGAATCAGCTCATCTTTCTCATTCTTCACCACTGTGACTCCTCCTTTCTTAGGAACCACATGAACTGGACTGACCCAAGCACTGTCTAAAATAGGATAGATGATCCCAGCTTCCAGAAGCTTTATAATCTCCTTCTTGACAACCTCCTTCAGGTTCGGATTCAGCCTTCTCTGGTGTTCCACTGATGATTTTGACTCATCCTCCAAGTGAATCCTATGCATGCATAAGTCTGGTGATATACCTGAAATATCATCAAGAGAATAGCTAAGAGCTTTGCAAAATCTGCGCAGCTTACTTAGCAATAACGTGAGCTCTGCATTGTCAAGGAAGCATTCACAATAACAAGATAAGTGGAATTGGGTCCAAGAAAAACATACCTTAGCCCTGCAGGGAGCTGTTTAAGCTCAATTTTTGGAGCTTTAGCTTCACTCCAATCGCCCATTGTTGCAGCTTTTGCAGAAGTTCCAACCAGCTCCTCTTGTGCAACGAGCTGCATTACTTGCTCGCTAGCATCCATCATTTTCAAGTAGCCCACAGCGTCTTCATCCAGATACTCTGCCTCTGCGGTAGAAGTTGTCAAAGCTCTCTCCAAAGGATCAGCAGAATTATTCTCTTGGAAGATCTCTTGAGCTAGGTTGGTGAGGGAATCCACATAAAAAGTTTGGCCATCTATCGTTGGCCTCTTCATCAGCTTATCCATGTCAAAATTCATCACCAAGTCGCCAACATTCAGTGCTATTCTTCCCTTCCTTACATCAATGATTGCTCCAGCTGTGGCTAGGAAAGGTCTTCCAAGGATGAGGGAGTCTTTGGGTTCATCACCATACTCAAGATTCACAAAGTCAGTGGGAATCAAGCAATCTCCTACTTTGATAGGAACATCCTCTAAGACACACTCAGGAATCCTTACAGAGCGATCCGCTAGGACTAGAGAGATCCTAGTGGGTTGGAAATCTGTCATATCAAGTCTGGTAGCAACTGAAAGAGGCATAAGGTTAACAATTGAACCCAAATCACATAAAGATCTCCCAAACC
>JAHZTW010000003.1:5796830-5829515 GCA_020283515.1 Alliaria petiolata | reverse complement strand
TGTAGTTTATCATATACCAACCATAGTGTGCAATAATCCTTGGGAGGCTCTTATCAGATTTGGTCGAGTAGAGTGGAGGAGTAGGAAGAATGACAGTGTTGGAATTTCTGTTTGCAAAAAAAAAAAAATTATAGAGAAATAAGGAAATGATAGTGTTGGAATTTCTGGTGAAGAAAAAGATTGAGCGAGAGAGAGTATTTTGGGTGAAGAAAAATCTGGGTACTTTTATTATTGAATAAAATAAAATAAAAAATTGTAAATGGCACAATCGTTATTCAATGACATGTTAGAGGGGCATAATGTATTTGCATGTAGAGTGAGAGAGAGAAATACCTACTTTTCTAATAAAAAAATTTTTGTACCCATTCAACAATAAGAAACTTAAAAAGCACCCATATGCCAAATTTTTCTTTTATTTTGTGGTCTAAGTAAAGTGACGAAAATAAGAGTTCAAGAGTCATATGAAGGCCAAGAGTTATTCAAACTTAGGGGGTGTTATTGGTTCTTGTATTTTAATGGATTTGGAAATCCAAACCAAATCCAGTGTTATTGGTTCTATGATTTTAAAATCCATATTGAAATCTAATGTTATTGGTTCTATGATTTTAAAAGTCAAGTATTATAAGGATTTGATTTTTAATTGAATTTGATTTTAAAATCTCTCTCATAGCTTTTGATTTTTAATTGAATTTTATTATTTTGGTCTTTGTTTTATTTTCAAGTTAGACATTTTGTCTACTCATTTATCTTCTACTTAAACTCTTCTAAGATAATTTTAAGAAATACCCAATTTTTTATTTTCAACTTTGAGAGTGATTCTCTTTTGTTCTTTGTGAACAATTCGATCCTTGATGTGTGATATCCATTGATCAAACCGATTGTCTGGTGCGTCATATCCATTCAATCAACCTTGAATTCGTCTTAGTGTACCATATCTAAGGAATTCAAGTTGGGGTAAATCAGAAGCCATTCCGCAACTTATGTGCGACCTTTCGATCCATTCATACCTTGTTCTTTGAGGATTCATTTCTTCTTATATATAAGGCCTATCCAACTATCTAAATCCAACTCTAGAGTGGCGATTCTTGGGAGGATCGTATCAGCTATCGCTAAGGATCTTAGTGAGAATATCAAACATTCAAACTTGTTCATTCATCGCTACATCGCTTTGCTTATGTTGCATTTGACACATGTAACATAGGTTGTTAGATGTAAGTCGATTTTAAGATACCATCAAATGGAAATTATCGAACTAGGATGTGTTTTGACTCTAGGATGAAAATATTTGTGTTTGCCTCACGTTTGTTGAGTCTGGATAACCTAAACCATAACTCCTAAGGATTTCATGTCGTCCCAATGTTTTAAATCATAAGTTTTACATCTCTATAATTCATTATTTGCTTGACATTTGCTTTTATTTCAATTCTGTTCTTTTGCATTTGTTTGCAACCAAAACCCAAATCCATATTTCGACATAGCTTTCGTTTCATTTTGAGAACCATTGTGCACTCAAATCTCTCTATAGATTCGATATCTAAAGTACTATGATTGACTATTGTGCACTTGCAACTCTCACATTGTCTTTTATTTTAGGAAAATTTGCATACAACATCACCTTCCAAGAAAAGCCTTCTAATTTCTTTATGTCTGGCCCATATGGTTGATGCCCCCGAAGGGTAGTCTTGCTCTACTATATATCCAGTCTTGACCGTGTATTTACCCAATTTCGTAAAACCCCAACCTAACAAATCTGGCCTGAATCCAGCAGTAGTTGGAATCCCGTAGATGAATGATCAGTTAGGACTGTTGCATTATAGATTTTTTTTTTTTAAATAAAAGATGGAATTTTTTTTTTAAGATCACGAGTAGGTTCTGTTCCGAGACCCGTAATCCCCTCAAGCTCAGAACTACAGTATGTGTAACCTTAGTTTCATCACAATCATCACTTGATCCTAGAAAAAAATGGTATTCATTTTAATTTGTTTATCTCTTTTATTTTTGCTCTAAAAACAAATTCAATATTTTACTCGATTTCCGAAAAGAATAATTGTTATTTGAAAATGCTAAATATATAATTGTTTCCTAAAAAACTGGATCACTTTTTTTCACGGTTGGCCCTGAAATTTTAGGGGTTGAAACGTTTAGGGAATGGGGGCATATGATCCATACATATATATTTTTAATCAATTTAGGGGTTAAATGATCTATACATTACTTAAATTTTAGGAGCCAAGACGAATGTTTCATCTCGATGTGCCAAGGGCTAGCCTTGGATCTTGTGGATGGTAGCAGTTGTTAGTTCTTCCGCTAACACATGCAAACATGCAAACGCAGTTTTTGCATGTGATACCGGTTGTTGGTGTTTGACAACAATAAAAAAAAAAAAAATTCATAAGAAATCTGTTTAAAAAACGAGACGAAAAGTTCGAGTAACATAACAGGTTTGGGAAACTTTCTTAGCCAAAATCTCTTCCCTAATTCAATAATTTGGGTAAAAATCAACTTCGAAACGAATATTTCGGATAATTTCAAAAAAATTCCAGAAATTTTAAAAAATTACATTTAATTTTTTATTTTTTAATTCGTAAACGAGAATTTCGGATACTATCTCATATTCTACCTTTCCGATACCCGTTTGAAATTAAATAAAATAAATGATCCCGAATGAAAAATTATTTGAATGAGATTGAAAATAAAGCGGAAAATTCAAGCCATGTACGGGTCGTAGGGAGACATGGGTTACAATTAGTCATCTTAGGCCGATGAATGATGTCAACAACATATATTTCTGTTGTTAAAAAAGTTATATAGAATTCTTAGTTGCCAAGATACCAAGAAAGTGATGAAATAAACCAAATTCTATCATAGCAAAATCAGAACCAATAGCGGTGATGATGGACTGTACTAGCGCCATCGTAGATGCCGTGAGAATGATGTCATTCACACACAGGAGAAAATACACGTTCTTTTCTGAGATAACAAAAACAGTGAAAGATCTAAGATGCTTTGAATGAACTCAAAGCATTAATCTCTTTCAATCAAATTCTAAACAATTATTCTGTGATTTTGATGATCTCAGAGTGAAACTCCCATTTTTTTGTGCGTAGTTTGACCAACTGGATTCTCCTCTACAAACTTCTGAACGTTCTCCCACTTGCTAACGTTTCCTCTACAATCAAATGATAAGAAAGATACCCATCCAAAGCTAATATCTTCTGTGGCCTCTAATCAAATCATTCACACCGATGTTTCATTTCTTGAGAACATAATCTGATGGTGAGCTAAGGAAGTACTTTGAAAAGCTAGCAGAAGCTGAAAACGTTCGTACAAATCAGTTGGTCAAATCTGCCATAACTAAGACGCAAATTTTCGTACAAATCTGCCATAACTAAGACGCAATTTTTCGTACAAATCAGTTGGTCAGACTGCCATAACTAAGACGCAGAAATCATGGGAGTTCTTTCTAAAGTCATCGATCATGGAATGATTAAATAGACACAGAAGACGGTTAAAAGTAGACTGATGTAAGAAGACAAGACCACTGGAAAAAAAAGTAGAGGATCTACTTGTACTGGTTCTATAATTGTGTCTTCAAATGGAAGAAGACAGACGAAGTCAGAATCAACATCGAGTACATTCACTACAAGTTACAGGAAAATCAAGGTAAAATGATTGTAAGGAAAATAAAGGCAATCTCAAGATTCAAGTCGGTATGAAAGTCTCAAGTCAATGCATAATTATCAAGAAACCCATCAAGAAGAGAAGCATAATAGCTATGAAAAAAAATTCAGAGACTGCAATTGAAGCATCTAATTTTGTCACACCATTGACTACAAAACGTTGAATAATCTAAATAGTCTATTCCACGTTAGAGCTGTTTGGGGTTATCATTCATTTTTCTCAATCATCTATAAACACATACACAAAAGACTTTAATTCTAGAAAACTTCAAACTCTTCCAAACCATAACCTCTTCTTCATTCTCTTCACTATCTAATAATGCAACTGCAGTCTGTACAATTCGAAACGCTATTATGACTCATTAAAGAAAACAGAGTTGATGAATGCTAAAGTCGAGCAAAAACTAGTTGAAATCAAGAAGAAACGCTTTCAATTGTCATTCAGTATTTTCCTTGAAGCAGAAAATTACACCATTTGAGTTAACATATCAATAGGAGTATGACCAAAGATTTTAAGACAAAACTCACTTTACCAATAGATACTCTAATGTTGGAGCAGAGCTTCGTTACAATATATTTTGAAGTTCACAGCCTCATCGGTCAGGAAGTCACTGTAAAAGGTTACATTTTGAATGTGAAAAAGGAGAATTTGTTAACAAGACATGTAAGAAAGAGTTCAAAGAAACTCACCAAAGTCGCTCAGCCATGCGCCCCACTTCCCATCTTGGACTCCATGGGTACTCGGTGAGGAGGTTTGATTTTACTGGCACGCTCGATTGGTTTAGATGCTGCATATCAAAAAGTTATCCATTCTTTATACCTAAAAAACGGAAACCCAAAGCCTTTTGTTTGGTTCATCTACGGATAGTTTTGATACCTGACAACTCTGGAGCATTAGAGTTGGTTGCTGCTTCGGAAATTCTGCTGAAAAGAAGAAGTGAACCTACATCAAAAGCCAAAAACCCATTAGCTTTGATACATGAGAATTCTCTAGAAGACATGTTTTGAAACATGATCAAAACTAAATGAATCAAAATCCACTTTGACGTAGCTTGGGTATAATCACTTTGTATTGAAGGCCTGAAGAGTGATAGACTTACCACAAAAGTAAATGGTCCTGAGGCAGAAAGGAACGAAGCCTTACGGCAAAAGGTCTAGCATGAAAAACAAAAATAAGAAATGTTGAGAAGCTCGGAAATCTTTCTACACATATGCCAAGTCATGCCAGGAAATACTTACAGGATCAGCTTCAAGAGGTCTTCCAAGAAAAAGAGTCAGTGCCTCGACAAAACTCCTCCTTAAAGCAATTGCAGAAACAGCTTCCAGGATCTAGAAAGTAACCTTGATAAGGCCCTCATACCCACAAATTAAATACAATTTTGCGTCTGTAAGTAGATTTAGTTGAGCTGACCTGTCTCTCAAGGGTTTCTTCGAGATGGGGAAGATATTCAGCCAAGCACCTTTGAAATAGAAATTTACGGGTTTTCAATATAGCGATTAATACATGCATAGTTTGCAGGTAGAGTGAATTGTGCGTGCCCATGCAACTTACATCCCGTCAATCCATGGAGGAAGTTTAACATCCTCGACAGAGAATAGCGCTTTTAGATCAGAAGATGGTACTAATCTCAAACGAGGTCCCGAAGTTGCTGATTCATATTTTCGAAGAATCGGGTATATTACCTGCATCCATAACCAATTTATCAAGAAGATGCTATCAATTAGAAAAGAGACATGGATAGGATAAAAGAGTCTTTTAATGAACAAAGAGAAAACCTGAAGATAAATCTTCAGCTCATGCTTCCAAGGGCACTCAACCACAAGCTTGTTTATGTTCATATCCATCACAAGAGGTACTGCAAACTTGACTTCCTCTGGCTACACTAAAAAGTAAAGGTAATAGAACATCAAATGCATATAATGCGCCGAATTCACAGAGATATGATCAAGAATCTTGACAGCAATAAATACCTTGTCAACTCCTGAAGTCAATTGCATCTCAATTCCCTGAGAATGGGGGAGCAAGAAGAACATAAACATTGATAACGACGAGACGTTCTAATGGTTTTGCACAACAACAACAAAATAATCCTAACTAAAATGGTGTTCCCAGGGAAAAAGTTCCAAACCTAAAACAAAATTTATTTTCCACTCATCATTAGAAACATCATTTGATCCCAGCTTATAACAATTTACATGCAGCATTTACACCTCGAAGAGGCCTTATCTACTCAAATAATATAACACCAAGACGTTGCTTTTTTCATTCACTATGAAGGTGTACATGCAAGCTCGAAAACAGGAAAAAACTAACTATGATTCGTAATGTGAAAATTATGACATGCGGGATACCTTGCGAGTTAAAACGGTGCTTATCTCAAACTTTACGCGATCATCATCAACTTGACCAACACGCCTTTGTTGGTAGGCCACATATTGATCCCTAAATTGATCAAAGAGAAACTTTGATTAAGCCAGGAACAAACCTGAAAACAACCTCAACCCTTGAATGATATCATTCCATGATTCGATGACCTTGAGTAAAAACTCCCATGTTTTGTGCATCTTATGACAGATGCTGAGAACCAATTGGATTCTATTCTACAAACTTTATAACTTTCTCCGCATCTGCTAACCTTTCATCTACGATCAGATGCTGAGAAAGATGCATATCCAAAGCTAATATCTTCTGCAGCTTCTAATCATTCACACTGATATTTCATTTCTTGAGAACACGAGCTGAGGATGAATGGTCAGTGACGCGGAGAATGTTCAAAAATTTGTAAAGGAAAGGTTAGCAAATGAGGAGAAAGTTCAGAAGTTTGTAGAGGAGAATCCAATTGGTCAGACTGTCATAAGATTCACAAATCACGGGAGTTCTACTCAAAGGTCATCGAACCATGGCAAAAAAAACCATAGAGATAAAGCTTTAAAAGGAAACAACCTCAACTCTTGAATGAGAACAAGTAACAGTGTCGAGTCCTGGTTGTTCCACTCAGACAATAATAATGATGTCTGACCATCATCAGGTGCATTAGTGCTGCTACATGGCATAAAACCTTCATCATCTGGCCCAAATATGAAATCTGGAGGAGCCACTGCATACTCTGAATTGTAAATAACATCCCCTGCCACAACACGAACAAGAAACTCAAGATCTCCTTAGCCAAAAACGTTGCGTAGTTACCAACAACATGTAATTGAGGAAGTAATTACTTACATTTGATCGTCTCCAGACAATAAGGTATCACCAAAGTAAACCGATCGAGGATCTTGGGATTCAATTTGTTACCGGACCAGACATTTTCGATCTACAAATCGTTATGCGACCATAGGAAAAAAAAACAAATCAGTCTATTAGGCCCAATAAACCCTAATTTTCTGAATTCAGAGAGATGAACAAGGCCGTAGAGATGCGTTAAAGAGAGGATCGAAACTTGAATCTCGTGTAATCAGTGATGATGTTACCTTGATGGAATCAGGAGAGTGATTGAGTAAGTAGTGGAGCTGGTCGGCGATTAGAGGAGGGAATCCTTCGAACGCCATGGGAGGATCTAATTCCCGAGACGGTGGAAGTGTTGTCGGCGGTAATCCTCAGGCGGCGAGTGATGGAAACTGGAAAGTTTCGTGCAGGTAAGTGGGCGCGACGGATCACGGTTGCAGAACAGAAGAAAAAGGCTCAGACGAAGCTGAGGACTTGATGACTTCATCCAACGATTTTTGTAGGCTTGTGCAATCGGCTTATTCGGTTCGATTTGTTCGGTTTGTTCGGTTATTGGTTTGTTCAGATTGGGTTTGAGTTTACCACGGTCAAAATAACTCGATGGATGTGTTTGTTGACACCCCTAGTAACTACTAGACGGTCGCCATATCTCGTGTAAAACTTCCTCAGAATTGAGGAGTGGTCAGGCGGCCAACAGTCAACATTACCTATAGGTCTGGATATTCGGATAATTGGATCAGATACACATCGGGTATTTCGGGTTTTCGATTTTTCAATACTAAAAAATTAGGTACCATTCGGATATTTCTAAATTTCTGTTCGGATTCGGTTCGATACCCTCCGAATTCAAGTAGGTTTGGATATTTGATTTAAAAACAAAAAATGTCCGAAAGAATTTTGGTTCCGGTTCGGTACGAATACTTTAGATCCAAAAGTACGCGAAAGTATCATAATACAGTAGAACCTCTATAAATTAATACTCGATTCATTAATACCTCGCTAAATTAATATTTTTTGTTAGTACCAAAATTAGTTTTTCAACCAAATAATATATCTATAAATTAATAATCACTATAAATTAATAAACTTTTATAAAACCTCATGATCCTAACATTATTAACTTATAGAAATTTTACTATATACCAACTCCCCCTCCTCCTTCCCAAAAATCCGAAAATCTAATTATTGTTCTAAGTTAATTAGACTATACTAGGAGAGAATCCGCGCGATGCGCGGGTTTTATTTTAATTTGAGTTTTTAAAAATATATTTTATATTTATATTTTGATTATTGATTTTATATTGTTTTAAAAAAATATTATTTTCTACTTTATTTTTGATGATGTGTATAATCTCTTTCATACATTATTTCATGAATGTTTATTTATTCTTCAATTTTCATACTATTTTCATTTGTCTAAATCTTAATATTATGATATTATTATTATTTTTTCAATTTATTATTTTGAAGCTTTTTTGTATATCTTTCATTGAATCCATATATTTTTTTCATTTTTTAAAATTTTGTATATTTTTGTATCCATTTTTCTTAATCTCTATTTTTTTATATAATTTGTTATCTTCTCGATTTTTATTGATTTTATTGTTTTGTTTTATGATATTATAGGTCGGAATTACCTTTTTAATTTATTCAATATCATAAAAAAATTTCGATTTGTGGTCGCGTAGACAGCGGTCGCGACCAAGGGGTCATAGGTGCAATGGTTTCTTAATGAAGAATCAAATCAGAATTTTTGCATCTTCTTATCTTCTCGATTTTTTATTGAATATTTTGTTGTGTCTTACGATTTATATGTTGTAATTAACTTTTTAATTTATTCAATATCATAATTTTTTTTCAGTTGTACCAAAGTTAATTATCCTAATTTATTTGCAAATAAGTATAAAACAACATAAAAAATAGAATGATATATATATATATATATATATATATATATACGTATTATATAAGATTTATATATATGTATGTTTTTAAATTAAATTTGAATTTCACCTACTTACAATAGTTTTTAAATAGTTGAATTCAAATTTCATAGTTTTTATTTATAGCTAATTATACATATGTTAATTTTTATTTATGTTGCATGATGTTTAAAAATAATAATAATTAACTGCTTATATATTTTATACATGTGGAAAAATAATGTTATGATTGACTAATAAGAAGAAACTGTTGTGACATCTTATAAAGAGTCTCATTCATCTGTTATATAGTAGATGATGATTTGTGATTTATGAATGTGTTATTTGTTTATTTTTTTCAATGATTTTTTTGTTGTTGAATATGTTATTTTATTATTTTTTATACCGTAATAATAGACATTTTATTATATACATAACAGTTGACACAATTTAATCTGAAAGAATAAGAAAGTGAAAATTGAAATTGTTTATAATTATGTTTAGTCTATATCTTTTTATCATATATAGTTGGATGCGTTTAAATTAGTAATTAACATGATCGCGACACGTGGTAAGTGAATTGGTTAGATTTCGACATGTGTTGCAATTTGAATATATTATATAGTTAAAATTAAATTTAATGAGTAGTTAGATTTTAATAAATAAATGAGTGTTAGTATGTTATCGATTATGAAAAAAAAAAATTAGCTGACTTCATTGTAAGAAAAGATAAGCTGAAACACTAATCCTTTAAAAAAATATAACTTGAATGCTTTTTTTTTGGGTTTTGTGAATAAGATTTTATTTGTCATTAATTACAATAGATATTGTATATAATTTAATGATTTGATAACTTATAGGTGGTGTTTGTTTGAAGTTTTTTTTTTTTTCTAATTCTATAATTTATCCTTTTGATTTATTTTGTTATGTTATTTTCAAAGTTGTAATGTATATTAGAACACCATAGTTTTTTTTTACGCCTTTTACTATTATTATAGTAATTTTCACAAAATTTGAGAAGGAGTACTTATGACATAATGGATAAGACTGTTGATTTTCATTGAGAAGATTTTGGGATCGAATCCCCTTAGATGTGATTTAAAAGTATTTTGTTTTGTTCGCATTTAATGCCAAATGAAACAAAATTTAATAGGTACTAAAATTTTAAAATTTTTTCTTAAATAAACTGAAACTCACATGAGCAAAATGTGAAAAAAATAAAAACGGTCAGAGTTCTTTCATTTTCTTTCACAACTTGTTTAATTCCCACTAACTCATAAAGTTAAAGACTCGTCTTTATAGCTTATGTTTCTTTCTTTAGTCCGGAATTTTTAAAGTTTAATAAATGAGTTTTATCTCTATACCTTATATTAATTTTGGTTAATTTCAAATTATTGAGATTTTGATCGATTTTGATACATGATTGCAATTCGATATCACTATGAAAAATATTATAAATCAATATTAGATCACACATCTAAAAAAAAATTTACGGGGATCTGCACATCCTCTCTGAGGCGTATATGAAACGATATTCATCAAACTTGTTGGATGATGCAAAAATTATGATTTGACTTTTCACTAAGAATGAATTCTTGTGATTGAAAATTGATGAATGACAAATAGTACCCCTTGTATCTATTTCATCTATGCGGACTTTTTGCCTATCCCACAAGTATGTGTACAGCTTGATAAATTGAAAGGGTTATTTTTTGGAGAAATTAAAGAAATTAAGGTGCAAAATATATTTACCATTTAACTAATTATGAATGGATTAATACTAACATGAATGTAATAAATTTAAATTTGTTATTTCACTAATCAGAAATTTGGAATTTTGACTCACATCAGAAATTCAGATTTGAAGTCTAAATTTACATATAAAATATTTAAAACTATCAATGGTATCTGCTTCTAATTTAATGTGTAGAAAATTGCATAAAAAGAGCGAATATCACATATTTTTAGAGAGAATAATCAAGAAGTATTCATGGTCTAATGGTTAAAATGATTGACTTTTAATGAAAAGATTGTGGGTTTGAGTCTTGGTAGATGCAAAACAAATTTCTAAAAGTTAAATAAAATTAATTTTTTAAAATTAAATAAAAAAATGACAGGTGGCACTCTCTCACGTGCTGACGTGGCATCACCAGGAGAGTGCCTTTGTGCTTTTATATAGTAGATTAAGATCAATGTTAAATTATAATATGTATTAAACAAAAAAAAAAAAATATATATATATATATAGATATATATTAATGAAATGTAAATGTTAATAAGATAAATTTTAAATATTAGTAATATACATATAATTTGTGAAATTTACGGAATTTGTAAATGATTGTTTATTGTCAGTAATTAGGCTTTTTTATTTATAGTATGTAAGTAATTGAATATAGTTGTATATAGTATTTATGATTATCCATTTCAATATTTTATTATATACTTTGACTTCTTGTGAAAGTTTCTTTACCGACATTGTTATTTTATTCATTTCTTGTTACTATAAATATGTGTATGCTCCTTACCTCAAAGAAGTAAGTAAAAGAGAATCACAATTCACTCTCTTTTCCTAGTTCTCCCTCTTCCCAAACACGAGATATATATATATATATATATATATATATATATATATTTTACAAACATCTCACTATATACATATAGTTGATAACATATTTAATAACATGTTATCATTATCTTCAAGTTATTTTATATTTATTTTATTACAGAAAGATATGCTATATCTTCTCTGTTTAAGTGTTACATCGGATTGATAGTCGTGTATACTATGTCTGCTCAGATAATATTTATTGAGTGATAGGCTAAGTCTACTCTTTGATCAATACGAGGCAAGTGGGTCTAGTACACCGTTACTAGTCTCGACCGAGGTGCTGCCCGCATTTGTAAATCATGTGCATGCTAGAGCCGAGTTACGTGTATCAAATGTACATCACGAATTGCAAGCAGATCTAGTCAACCACATATGAACAAAATTCAGAATGTTTCGTGGTTAAATAGATTTTTAAGTCTCTAGGCATGATTTAAGAGTTTTATTGTACTAATTAAGTTAAATGTATTTTATTAGTTGTGTAGTGCGCTTATCAGTGTATTGTATTGCATTTCAAGTTTTTCGTAATTTTATTTATTTTACTAACATTGTATTTTACTTGCAAGAAAAAAAATAATTAAAAATAGAAATAAGAAAGGAAACAAATATTATTTAAAAAACTTTTATATATTTTAATTTAATTTCAATCAATAATTGTTATTAATATGTAGTAGTAATAATATAAATGAAAATAAAAATATGAAATAAAAATGGTGGGTAAAGTATTAAATTTTATTAAACAAAACCATTGTAGATGATAAAAGTGAGATAAATGTTAAATTATTAAGAGGAAGAGAGAGAAGATGATGTGTAATGTGAAAAAGTGAAAAAGATAATATCTTTTAATGAAAAAGCAGAATCAATGCATATCATTTATAATGGAGAACAATCTGTTTTTTTGTACTATCCATCACGTAAATGTAAAACAAATAGTTAACTAAAAATTGAATGTTGAGCATGAAGAATTAAAACTGTGTTAATTTTATGATATGCATATAAAATGAAGCTCTTGATAGAAAGTAAATGAATACTTGCAGATTTATATTATTAAATTAATTATTATTTTTTGTTTGATATGTATTTTATGTATGATCTGCTTGATATGTATTTGTTATGCTTGATCGGTTTAATCTGGTTGGTCTGCAATTTTTGAACTGTATCACCATTCAAAGCCAGTGTTGAATAAGAAAACCATTGTGCATTAGGCCAACCCTGAGATTTAGGGGACCTGAAACATTTTTGATTTAAATACATACTTAATTTTTTTTTTAATGCTTTGGGGGCCAAAAAATTTATACTTATTAACAGTAAAAAATTGGGGGGCCAAGACAAATGTCTCATTTGGCTCCCCTTAGGGCCTTACAATGGCTCATTTGAAAAAAAATCAACAGTTTAATAAGTACAGTGATAAGTTGAATATAAAGTTGAAACTAAGCTGGAGAAAATAATGTTGAATTCATTTAACTCGTTGAATCAACTAAAGTGGAGGAGGTACTTGCCACGTGGTGCATTTTAATTGAACAAATTTTTTGTGTTATTAATATATAGATAATAATCATATATGTTGTGTTTCTATTAGTTGTTCAGATTTTTGGTTTTTTTTTCATCCCAATTATTTCATACTAAATATATATATATATATATATATATATATATATATATATATATAAACTATATCAAAATTTATCTTTTTCATATTTTATAAATAGAGACTTGGTTCATATGATTTGGACACATAAAAAAACCGTCTTTAAACATTTTTTAGTGAAATGAATCCCAACAATAACCTTTTTTAACACTCAACATTCTACTAATTACCCTTTTAAATATACAAATCCCAACAATTATCAATTTTAAAATAAATATTCCAACCCACCCCAAAATATACCAAATTATGGTTTTTCTCTAAATTTCTTCATACCGTCAGTGGTCCTAACTATCGTCCATATTATAGATCGATATTGCCTTATTTATCTCAAGCACCCTCTTATTCTTCTACTCCAACGGTTAATGAAATTATTTTGAATGTTGGAGCATATAATTTTTTTGAATTTTCTACACAAATGGCTATTGGTGATATGAACGGTGTTAATGAAGGCACTCGTGATACATAGGATTCAACTCATGATCGCCGTAAAACCCCAAATGGACCACTGAGCACAATTTGGTGCTATTGAGTGGCTGGATTAAATATGGACCAGACAACGTTGTGGGCGGAAACCAAAAAGCTGAATCATATTGGGGTAAAATTGCTGAGTATCGTAATGAGCATTGCTCATTTGATCTTCCGCGTGATGCAGTTTCGTGCATAAATCATTACAACTACGTGAACAAAATATTGGACAAATGGGTTGGCGCTTACGATAACGCTAAGCGTATGCAACAAAGCGAGTGGTCGGAGCATGATGTATTGGCGAAAGCGCATGAACTATATTCAAGTGCTACTAATGGAAATTTTAATTTAATGAAAGAATGAATCGCTGTCCTTGATCAACCACTTTATGGTAGCCGGGTAGGAAGAAATACTGGGTCTGGAAGCAGTGGATTTAAGAGAGCCCACGAGAGTGATGCTAGTGACTCCAACTTTGTAGGATCTAGTGCTCGTCCAATGGGGAGGGATGCAACTAAAAAAGGTAAAAAGAAAGGTAAGGGCGCAGCCTTGGAAGTGGTCGTGATTTCAAACAATTCAAAGAGCAAGAGTTGGAATGATTGGACAAAATAGCCATGCTGCAAGAGGAGGCAAACCAATTGATGAAAGAAAGAACTTATGCTAAGAAGATGAAAATGTTTATGAAGCTAACTGAAAAGAGCATCTCATTGACAAGAGCAAAGAGCTGTTGAAAATGTTGAGCCATGATCTATTTGGAAATTAATTGTTGTCAAGTGTGTGTTTGTAGTCTGTCACGTTCTCATTTATTGTTTCTTTGTCATTTTCTGCTTTAGTGTTTGTCAAGTACATGTCTGTAACACCCCCGATTCGGAATAGGACCAGTTCCGATTGGTCAGCCCGTCTTAGATCACGTCTAAGCTTAAGGCCGTCCCGGCAAGTTAGCTCGACCCTCCCGACTGAAGCCTAAGGCTTGCCAAGCCGTACTCCAGCCGAGACTTGTGTGGACTCGGACTAAGCCATTCTACCAGCAGAAGACACAAGGGTTTTGTAGATAAAAAATCCGCTTTTATTTCATCAAACATACATATTACAAAGCGTTTATTTATATTACATAGCGGATCCGTCCGAGATTTCAAATATTATAAAAACCCTTGTACTAACATACTTACTACATTTTACAAAAGGCACCCGAATCTACTCTGGTGGTCCTAACGTCCACAACACCCTATAATCCCAACATCTTACTAAGGTTTCCTGTGAGAGAGAAGGAAAAAGGGGGATGAGTAATCTAAGATTACTCAGTGAGTCCATGACCCACTAAAAGAAAGAAAAACCCCAAGAAAACCCATAAAACCCCAAGCAACAAGCAATAGCCGAAGCAACATAAAATAAATAGCCGAAGCATGCTATCCTAGATCTACATGCCAGCGCTAATCCTACTTTCACACCAAACACGCTTGCGTGGACACAAAGATCTCTAAGTGGGTCGGCCAGTCCCCTCGCGAAAACCCTGCACTTGACTATCACAAAGACAAGCCAAGCCGGAACATCACTCTCACGAACACCCTGCACTTGACTATCACACAGACAAGTCAAGCCAGAACATCGTTACCCCGTAAGCTCCTCGGTCGGTTCACATCTCGGTGGGGTTTCCATCCGAGAGCCGCCAAGTGAGTTCACATCCCGGGCGGGACAACCACGCCTCATTGCTGGATTCCCACTATCCCGTCGGATAGTACTCAGCCAGGCTAGCAAGGCCCGTTACTCCTCCGAGTCTTCCCATCTAGCAGTCCATTTGCTAATTGATACAAGAGTTTTTACTCTTGCAAGCAATTTCTCAATTGCTCATATCATTGCAATACTTGAAATATCAATCCATTTTGGGAGATGATTCAATAAGAATACAAAGTCTAGTTTAAGCTAAGCTAAATTGACAATTCAAGTGACAAATGATAATTAAAAGCAAAACACAAACTAAAAGAAACACTACTACAGCAATAATATCAAATTAAGCCTTAATTACTACTAATCAAGCACTAAACAAGAGATTAACTACTAAGCAAGATTATCAAATTAACTAAAACGAAACCTAGGGATGGAATCATTGATTTGGGAAACTAAATGGACAACCTTGCAATCATTTAAGCAACTAATCAAGCTAACTCTATGCCTAGAACACTTAAACAAGATTAAACCATGATGTGTAACACTAATCCCTTTCTTAATCACCCTAATGAACTAATGATGTTTTAGCATTAGGATAACCAACAAGCATTAAATTCAAGTCTAAATGGCATGATAAACACTCTAGGCAACTAATGTCTTAGGCTAGAAATGAAAATCTCTTATTAAGTTGGTTCAAGCATTTCATCAAACACTTGGTGGGTGTATGAAATGCTTATGATCCAAAATAGCAAAGATTATCTATTTGGCATTAAGAATCACTTAATAGGAAGAGAAATGAAAGAATTTATCCTAGATTGCAAGATTGAACCATTAGAAAACGATAAATCTAACCCATCCCCAAGTTTCTAAGGAACTACTCACTAACCATACTTAAACCCATCAAATCAAAGATTAGAGAAAGGTTAAACATGATTAGAGAAAGATAAAACAAGAAATCTAAGAAAGATAATGCATTAAACTCAAAGATTCAAGCTTAAACAAATTATTTGCCCAAAGTGGCTAAAAGTTTAAGCTAAGAACAAGAGAATAAAAGTTTTTGCAGAAAATTAGGTCTAAAAGGTATTTATAGTGAATAGTGATCGAACCGGATCAACCCGGTGTTGACCCGGTTTTTGGCCTTCGTCTGGCAGTGCATCGGTTTGTTAACCGATGCAACAGATGGATGCCAAATTCAGGATGACTTGCATCGGTTTGTTGTCCGATGCACATCTGGTCGATGTGAACTCCAGGATGCCTTGCATCGGTTTGTTGCCCGATTCACCACAAACCGATGTGTCGCCAGACAATTTCTGTCAACTTCATTTCAGCTCCTCTTTGATCCCGTCTCATCCACCAAACTCTATTTAGTCCTCTTAGCCTCCAAAACACCTGAGAAACACTTCAAATGCAACAAATATGCAAAGACCTATGCAAAGACACTCTAGGACTCTAAATGATACAATGCAACACAATGATGCCAAATTAGNATGCACCACAAACCGATGTGTCGCCAGACAATTTCTGTCAACTTCATTTCAGCTCCTCTTTGATCCCGACTCATCCACCAAACTCTATTTAGTCCTCTTAGCCTCCAAAACACCTGAGAAACACTTCAAATGCAACAAATATGCAAAGACCTATGCAAAGACACTCTAGGACTCTAAATGATACAATGCAACACAATGATGCCAAATTAGACTCCTAAATGATGAGAAACTTACACTAAACGGATGCTAAAATGATGCAAAATATAGACATATCACTAACCATGGGGATGGGGAATTCCGACCACACCGTCACTAAGTCATGAAGGACATCGCGCCAACAACATGACTCTGCAGTATAATGGAGTCAAACACATTATACCTCACACCGCGTTGATCCACATTTGAACACACGCCAACACACCTCTACACCATCCCCGAGAAGTTAGCGCCCTAGAGGGACGGCAAAGCCATAACTTCTCTAGTCCCAACTCTCGTTTTCGGTTACAAGCCTCACGCTTGAACCTCGCTCATGCACGTTCATTACAACACCGCATACATGACCTTCCAGCCATGCAACGGGTTTTACCAGAAATCGTACACTCGCTTATTCGGTGAAGGAACTTGCAAGTGGATCTGAGATCCGGCAGTCCTTACACCCTTATCACCACTCGGTAAGGATAATAACACGTCTCATGGACATGCATCAAACCGTTACCTCATCCAACAGGTTTCGCAGCACACAGATCTAACAGATATGAGGCTAAACATGCACTAAAACGTTAGTATACCCTCGAATCTACACGGATCCGAGCTTCCCTGCAACACACGTTAGTCACACACACATATACAAGCATACAACCTATTCTACCAAGGCTAGTGTTGCACTACAATGCAGATCTGAGATCTACACTGCATTACAAACAACAACAGCAATAGTCCACCTCTACCAGGACTCACCTCGAACTGGACACGGAACTGGACTACACTACCAAACGGCCTACCGAAGCTTAGCTCTCTACTCTACACGCCCTTACACACTCACTCTAAGGTTTCAAAAGGGTTTAGGATTGGGAATGAAGAATGAGGGGAAATGGGGTGGTATTTATAGTTGAAAAGTTACCCATGGTAACAACTTAAGGTAGGTAAAATCTAGTATCTTCCTCTCTTCCTCTTCAAGCCACGTTTTACTCTATACCCTAGGCTCCTTCTCATAGCTCCTAGACTAGCCAACTCATCCTTATCCACAAGCTTAAGGTGGGAGCTTCTTATTGGCCCAAAACTATTCATTTCATCCTTCCTTTGTGTGTTTTAGTGTCTAATGCCCAAGTGATTGATTAGCTGATAGAAAACACCTCTTTTGCCCTCCAATGTTGCATAAAACTCGGACTCCCCTCTTGGTTGCCAAAGAATTACCCAACTGAACTGTGGTTTTGACGGAATTGGACATAACATATCATAAATTCGGATCCATGAGTTTTCTCTTGTTTTCTCCGAGATCTTGGCCATATTCTTTGATGGATGGACTCCTCTTAGGCTTAGTCAATGTTTCTTAGACTCCTGAGTTGTTTGGTTCTTGGCCGAAATGATTTCTCCTCCATCTGACCCATTCCGCAGCTCTTGAACGTCTACTGGATTGCGTGAATTTTGTAGGTCTCAAAAGAATGTTTCTTGAGCTAATTCTGTTTGCATGGTCTTCCTTAGGGTCTTGGTTACCTTCATGCTGAATCCCATAATTTTTAAAATTGCGCCGAGGGGTTTCCATAATTGAAAGCTCTGCCCGGGTCGTTTAGCTCTTAGACAGGGTTATTACATTCTCCTCTCCTTAAATAGGATTCGTCCCCGAATCCTTTTCTTCCAAACACCTCCAGTTGGTTTTCTGGCCATCATCCTTCTTGGTGTCATCACTTAATATCGACCTCTGGCGCCGTAGCCTCGGGTCCTTATTTACCACAATTCCGTCGTTTGCTTCGTCTCATACCGTTGCTTTCCTGGATGTCGTCATTAACTTTTCTTTCTCTACAGTCAGCTTTCTGTTTCCTTTTTCTTGATTTGGCTTCATTCATTTGTTTGCAGAACTTGTCTTGACTTCATCTCAGATCTACAAATCTACCATACCCACATTCCGATCTCATCTCTTTTATTCCCCTAGATCTCCTCGGTCTACATCCTAGAGGTTCGGACTAAACGGAAAATGGGTTTCCTATCTCTAATTTTTGGGATCTAACTCTCACGCACTAGGAAATCCAAGGTAAAGTCGTTCTCTTCCAAAACCGACTTACCGAGAAATCCTTACTAAGCTTACGCACCAGGACACAAGCGGACTCTACCTAACGTCCTAGATCTAATAGACTTTCTCACACCACACGCAAGAGATCTGAGTTAGCACCCATACTTACCTTGGTTTAGGCTCGGACTCGGACCTAAACTTGATACCGACTTCCCTAAATCTTCTGGAAGCTTGATCTTCTTCCTGCTGGCGTGACACAGAATGGGTGACAGGGCGGTGAGTGGGTTCAGAATGGGTGACAGGGCGGTGAGTGGGATTCCGGCACATCGAGCAATTCTTTTTGTGCGCTCCTTTGTACCCGCACTCGGTACATATCTTGTGTTTAGGGCTGGACGACTTCGAAGTCAGAGCATTGGGACAGGAGTGGGGGAAATGTCCACGTTCCCCACATTTGCTGCATTGTAAACCCATCATTATCCTTTCGGGTGGCAAAACGCTCATATGAGGAGTTCTTTTTGGGCATCTTCTTCTCCGGCTTGATTTACCTTGCTCGTATATCGGAGTCGGTTCCTTCTGATTCGGGCTCTCATCGGTGTGGAACTTATTTGCTTTGTCCGTCTTGTTTGGGGTTAACATGTAGTCGGGTTTGCGGATATTTGCTCCTGGTGTAGACGATTGTCCGAACAGCTGGCTTATGTCGTAGGAAACTCTCGGGTAGTTCTCCGGATTTATGTTTGCCTCGTTGTGTTCGTCGGTTGGATGTTTTATGGTCTCTTTTGTGCCTGTCGGGATGTGTGTGAGTTCCTCTGTCCAATGGGTTGGTGAATACCTTGGATCCACAAATCCTTCTTCCCCGTAGACTCGGTCACTTGGATCTGCGTTCTCAACTCGGCCTTCTCTTCTTGCGAGATTCTCTTGGACAGTTGCAGTCATGTCCTCGGTGCCGTTCTCAGTGACGATGAAGGGGTACACATAATCTATTGGGTTGGACTCCGTTGGCATGTACGGGTATAAGCCGTATCCCGGTACAAAGATATGTGGCATCGGGATGCGAGGTAATGGACTCGTTGGGCTGTCCTGATCCCATGAGTTTGGCATAGTTTCTCCGGATGATATCTCAATAATCTCCGTAGATGGTACAATGATTTCCGGCCCTTAGTTTGGTACTGGTGCCTCTGGGTAGTAGTATTCTTCTCCGACCGTTCCTTCATATGATTGTTGGCCGAACATATATGTTAACTGATCTGCCAGATTTTCTCCGTCTACGGTGCTCTGTCCCGCGTATGCATCGTAGTCAGTAATCTCGAAGTAATGTTCTTCATTCGAATTTGAGTTCCTTGATGAATCTGACCCATCTGATTCATATCCACCAAACCAATAATTCCCTTGGAATCTCTCAACCTATCGGTTCCTTGGCGCTATCTCTGCCCATCGATAAAAATATGCACGGTTAGGTTTATCCTAATGGAAAAGGTTTTCCCCAATACCCTACCTAGACCTACTCTGTGGACGTGACCGGATTCCTAATGGTGCTTTTGCGACTCCTTTTTTACTCGATAAAATATTTTTGAAAACGTTTTTGAAAAATCCCTTGCTTCCGAAAGCATGATACGGAAACCATGCTCTGATACCACCATTTGTAACACCCCCGATTCGGAATAGGACCAGTTCCGATCGGAAACGCTACAAAATGCCGAGGTTCACTCGATAGGTCCGCCCGTATTAGATCACGTCTAAGCTTAAGGCCGTCCCGACAAGTTAGCTCGACCCTCCCGACTGAAGTCTAAGGCTTGCCAACCCGTACTCCAGCCAAGAGTTGTGTGGACTCAGACTAAGTCATTCTACCAGCGGAAGACACAAGGGTTTTATAGATAGAAAATCCGCTTTTATTTCATCAAACATACATATTACAAAGCGTTTATTTATAATACATAGCGGATCCGTCCGAGATTTCAAATATTATAAAAACCCTTGTACTAACATACTTACTACATTTTACAAAAGGCACCCGAATCAACTCCGGTGGTCCTAACGTCCACAGCACCCTCTAATCCCAACAGCTTATTAAGGTTTCCTGTGAGAGAGAAGGAAACAGGGGGATGAGTAATCTAAGATTACTCAGTGAGTTCAGGACCCACTAAAAGAAAGAAAAACCCCAAGAAAACCCATAAAACCCCAAGCAACAAGCAATAGCCGAAGCAACATAAAATAAATAGCCGAAGCATGCAATCCTAGATCTATATGCAAGCGCTAATCTAACTTTCACACCAAACACACTCGCGTGGACACAAAGATCTCTAAGTGGGTCGGCCAGTCCCCTCGCGAACACCCTGCACTTGACTATCACAAAGACAAGCCAAGCCGGAACATCACTCTCACGAACACCCTGCACTTGACTATCACACAGACAAGCCAAGCCGGAACATCGTTACCCCGGGAGCTCCTCGGTCGGTTCACATCTCGGTGGGGTTTCCATCCGAGAGCCGCCAAGTGAGTTCACATCCCGGGCTGGACAACCACGCCTCATTGCTGGATTCCCACTATCCCGTCGGATAGTACTCGGCCAGGCTAGCAAGGCCCGTTACTCTTCCGAGTCTCCCCATCTAGCAGTCCATTCGTTAACAATGGGGACGGGAAATTCCGACCACACCGTCACTAAGTCATGAAGGACATTGCGCCAACAACATGACTCCGCAGTATAATGGAGTCACACACATTATACTTCACACCGCGTTGATCCACATTTGATCACACGCCAACACACCTCCACACCATCCCCGAGAAGTTAGCGCCCTAGAGTGAAGGCAAAGCCAAAACTTCTCTAGTCCCAACTCTCGTTTTCGGTTACAAGCCTCACGCGTGAACCTCGCTCATGCACGTTCATTACAACACCGCATACATGACCTTCCAGCCATGCAACGAGTTTTACCAAAAACCGTACACTCGCTTATTCAGTGAAGGAACTTGCAAGTGTATCTGAGATCCGGCAGTCCTTACACCCTTCTCACCACTCGGTAAGGATGATAACACGTCTCACGGACATGCATCAAACCGTTACCTCACCCAACGGGTTTCACAGCACACAGATCTAATTGATATGAGGCTAAACCTGCACTAAAACGTTAGTATACCCTCAGATCTACACGGATCCAAGCTTCCCTGCAACACACGTTAGTCACACACACATATACAAGCATACAACCTATTCTACCGAGGCTAGTGTTGCACTACAATGCAGATCTGAGATCTACACTGCATTACAAACATCAACCGCGATAGTCCACCTCTACCGGGACTCACCTCGAACTGGACACGGAACTGGACTACACTACCAAACGGCCTACCGAAGCTTAGCTCTCTACTCTACACGCCTCACACGCACACTCTAACGTTTCAAAAGGGTTTAGGAGTGGGAATGAAGAATGAGGGGAAATGGAGTGGTATTTATAATTGAAAAGTTACCCATGGTAACAACTTAAGGTAGGTAAAATCTAGTCTCTTCCTCTCTTCCTCTTCAAGCCACGTTTTCCTCTATACCCTAGGCTCCTTCTCATAGCTCCTAGACTAGCCAACTCATCTTTATCCACAAGGTTAAGGTGGGAGCTTCTTATTGGCCCAAAACTATTCATTTCACCCTTCCTTTGTGTGTTTTACTGTCTAATGCCCAAGTGATTGATTAGCTGATAGAAAACACCTCTTTTTCCCTCCAATGTTGCATAAAACTCGGACTCCTCTCTTGGTTGACAAAGAATTACCCAACTGAACTGTGGTTTTGACGGAATTGGACATAACATATCATAAATTCGTATCCATGAGTTTTCTTTTGTTTTCTCCGAGATCTTGGCCATATTCTTTGATGGATAGACTCCTATTAGGCTTAGTCAATGTTGCTTAAACTCCTGAGTTGTTTGTTTCTTGGCCGAAATGATTTCTCCTCCATCTGACCCATTCCGCAGCTCTTGAACGTCTACCGGATTGCGTGAAATTTGTAGGTCTCAAAAGATTTTTTCGTGAGCTAATTCTTTTTGAATGGTGTTCCTTAGGGTCTTGGCTACCTCCATGGTGAATCCCATAATTTTTAAAATTGCGCCGAGGGATTTCCATAATTGAAAGCTCTGCCCGGGTCGTTTAGCTCTTAGACAGGGTTATTACAATGTCAGTATTTTTTCACTTTCTACTTTAATAATGTTTCTTTGTCAGTAATCCATGACTTTTTCATCATTTTAATCTTTGAATTTCCCCTTTTAATGGTAGAATTTAATCATTATCTATTAGTTACGTTAATGTAATGCTTGTTTGGCGTTCATCGATTGATGTATCAATACTCCATATCTCATCTAACTAAAAAAATATCAATTGATACATCAATTTTTTCCTTTGATATTGAAGCTTACAAAAAGCAGTCTGAAGTTGAAAAAAGGTATATCGTCAATCGGTTTAGGGAGCGTGGAAACAAAACAGAGGAAGACTATGAACCTCGTAGCAAGAGAAAATACTTCAAGAGAAATCATGTAGTGAGAAACCTGATTGACGACTACTTTGCCAATCATCTTACATATGACGATGCAATGTTTCGTCGGCGATTCCAGATGAGAAAACATGTTTTTCTTCGTATCATTGGGGACCTATAAAGCAGTGACAACTACTTCACCCAACGAGTTGACGCAGCAAATAAAGAAGGTATATCTTCATTAGCAAAATGTATGACGGTCATGCGAATGTTAGCATATGCTATGACAGCTGGCGCGGTCGATGAATACATCAAAATAGGAGGTACTGCAACATTGGAATGCTTGCAAAGATTCTGTAAAAAAATAATATAATTGTATGAGCAAGTGTATCTCGGAGATCCAACTCAAGATGACCTGCAAAGAATTATGCATGTTAGTGAAATCAGGGGTTCCTAGGGATGATTGAGAGTATTGATTGCATGCATCGGAAATGGAAAAATTGTCCTACAACGTGGGAAGGAAAATATACAATGGGAGTTAAGGGAACCACCGATGTTATTCTTGAAGCAGTTGCATCTGATAATCTATGGATTTGGCATGCATATTTTGGACGTGCGGGCACATTGAACGATATAAACGTTCTAAACCGTTTACCAATGTTTAATGATGTTTAACAGGAAAAATACTCCAAGAGTGAGTTTTTTTCTTGAACCAATGTGCATATGATATGGCATAATATTTAGCTGACGGTATCTATCCTTCTTATCCAACTTTCGTCCAATCAATTAGACTTCCTCATAGTGAACCACACAAGTTCTTTGCCCAATATCAGGAGGGGTGTCAGAAGGACATCGAACATGCATTTGGAGTGCTGCAAGATCGATTTAAAATCATTCGCGAACCAACTCGCATGTGGGACATAGCCGATTTGGCTATCATCATGAGGTCATGTATTATATTGCATAATATGATTGTTAAGGATGAACGATATACATATGCTCAACATTGTACCTATTATGAACAATCTTAGGTTAGTGGGTCTAGTACACCACAACCATTCTCAACCGAGGTGCTAGCATCATTTGCATATCATATGCATGCTAGATCCGATTGTTAAGGATGAACGATCGAATATGCATTTGGAGTGTTGCATGCTCGATTTAAAATCATTCTCGAACCAACTCGCATGTGGGACATAGCCGATTTGGCTGTCATCATGAGGTCATGTATTATATTGCATAATATGATTGTTAAGGATGAACGATATACATATACTCAACATTGTACCTATTATGAGCAATCTTAGGTTAGTGGGTCTAATACACCGCAACCATTCTCAAACGAGGTGCTACCATCATTTGCAAATCATATGCATGCTAGATCCGAGTTGCGTACATCACGAATTACAAGCAGATATAGTCAAACACATATGGGCAAAATTCAGGAATGTTTCGTGGTTAAATAGTTTTTTTAGTCTCTATGTGTGATTTAAGAGTTTTATTGTTTGTGAGTTGAGTTTATTGTACTAATTAAGTTATGTGTAATTTATTAGTTGTGTCGTGTGCTTATGAGTGTATTGTATTGCATTTCAAGTTTTTCGTAATTTTATTTGTTTTAGTAATAATTTTTTTTATTTGTAAGAAAAAAATAATTGAAAAAATAAAATAAAAAACAAAATAAATATTATTTAAAAAAATAATTTGTATATATTTTAATTTAATTTCAATGGATAATTGTTATTAATATGTAATAGTAATAATGTAAATGAAAATAAGAATATGAAATACAAATGGTGGGGTAAAATGTTAAATATTATTAAACAAAACTATTGTAGATGATAAAAGTTGAATATGTGTTAAATTAGTAGCTGAAAGAGAGAGAAAACGATGTGTAGTTTGAAAAAAATGAAAAAAATTAAAATTAATAATTAAAATCTTTGAATGGAGAAGCATAACCAATGCAGAATCAATGCATATCATTTATAATGTAGAACAATTTGCATTTTTGCACCCTTCACAAATTAAATGCAGATCAGGTAATTAATAATTAAAAATTAAATTTTCTGCATGGAGAATAAAAACTGTGTTAATTTATGATACACAAATAAAAATGAAGCTCTTGGTAGAAAGTACATGAATACTTGCAGATCTATATTACTAAATAAAATATATTTTTTTAATCTGTATTTTATGTATGATTTGCTTTATATGTATTTGTTATGCTTCATTTTTATAATATGGTTGGTCTGCAATTTTTGAACGTATCACCATTCAAATCCAGAGTTGAATAAGAAAACCAACGATTCCAATTTTTGAACTGCAATATTTGATGTTTTCAGATTCAACTACATTCAATTACAAGACATAAAAAACGTACACGTAGTCTCTGATCTTATAGTCTTTGGATCGAGTGAACTTTTTACTATTCATGCCTTGATTTCAGGTTCTGATCACAGCTTGAGATTGGTACTTCAATGTGATGAAGTCTCTTAATGATTCTATTGGAAAATGATAATGTAGATTGATGAAACTCATCTTGCATTTTACTAGCTGTAGTCTTTTAAAATAGAAGAAGTCGTAATTTGTTTTCATCAAGGGGAAGAAAGTGAGTATCGAGATATTTCCTTTTTATCAATCTCTTCACGAAAAGGAAGGCCTAGCAAAAAACTATCGTCCTGGCATACATAATTGTTACATTTCTGTCGTTTTGTCTTCTCTTTGCTTTTGCCTGTTGCTTACACTACAGAAAATGTCGTAAAGATGGCATATTAAGATAGCATTGTGTACATTAATGCTATAGTTAACGTAACCTCTAGTTTAAAATAGCGTTTTAAAAGTCCATACGCTTCGTAATGTCTTAAACGCTGTGTTTAGTTTAGGCGGAAAACTATATGGTTTAACCCGGCAAAGTACTTAGCCAAAAATACAAGAAGCGCCTAACTTTTTTTGTTCTCCCTCCCAATCTCGATTTTCCCTCTCACAAACCGAGTCTTGACTCCCACTTCTCACTTTGTCTCTGCAAAATTCTCTCTCTCTCTCTCAGGAATTCTCTCTTCCTCTCAGAAATTCTATCTCTATCTCTCAATATCGAAAGATATCGAGGCTACTGAGTTGATTTCGATTGCAGGTTTGAAATTCTCTCTCTCTCAAATCGATTGCATGTTAGATTTAGGATTTCTTTCGGAAAATTTGGCCATCTTGTAACTGTTCGTCATGGGTTTTTTACAGGGAATTGTTCGTCAGCTATTTTGTTACCTAAGGTATGTGAAATTTGGGGTTTTTGTTTCAATTAGGGGTTTCAATATTTATGTCCACTAATTAGGGGTTTTTATAGGGAACATTCTGATTTTCGATTACGCTAACAAAAACTAGTTAATTTCTTCAATTGGTTTTGTATTTGTCCACGGTATGAGCTTCTTCTGTTTCGTTGCTGTCAAAATTTTACTTGTTTTAGAAAGAGTTTGCTCCACAGCTTTTAAACTGTGTAACAGGTTACTAGGTTAAAGTGAATAGGTCTGAAATTGCATCATGATTTGGCCGTTTTATCTCTCTCGAATTGTAGCTAGATATTGGCTTTTTGGTTGTTTCGTGATTTTGGAGCTGGAAACTTCGATTTTGGTTGTATTTGTGTTTGTTTGAAACGGTTTTGATTTATTTTGGGTTTCGATTTGTTTCGAAGTTGTTATATACATGTACTTTAGTCTCTCGATTTAGGTACTTTATTTAGACATTTCAATCGTATGAAAAATACTTTTCACAACTGTTGATATTACCGTGACCGTGGAGCTGTGGTGGTGGTGTAACATGGACAAGTCGTGGGTTTGGCTTCCAAGGTATGATATTACTATTAATTTCTTCAATTAAACGACTGCATTTCTTACGACTATTGATTGAACTTTCTAATGTTTTATAACTTACAGGAATAGCCTTGAGTATGAGCAAGGAGACACATATTTTGTGTATGGGTCAGCTAAGAGGTTGGGTGATCCTCCAAACATGTTTTGTCCATGTATCGATTGCAGAAATCTGTGCAATCAACAAATAACCACAATATTGGATCATATGGTGATTAAGGGTATGGATGAAAAGTACAAGAGGAATAGATGTTGGAGTATTCATGGGGAGATAGAGGATTTGAAGACAGGTGATGATCCAAGTTCTGAATTTGAAGCTTATGACTTGTTTAGAGCTGCTTTCTTTGACGGTGATGACAATTCACAGTCCCGGAGTGACAATGCATATCAGCATGATGATAATGAAAGCGAAGAAGATTCTGAGTTTAGGAAAAAAGTTAAAAGATGCTGAAACTCCACTCTATTCCAGCTGTCCAAACTACACTAAAGTGTCTGCTATCATGGGCCTGTACCGAATAAAAGTGAAGAGTGGGATGTCAGAGAACTACTTTGATCAGCTTCTAAAGCTAGTTCACGACATGCTACCAGAAGATAATGTGCTTCCAACATCAACAGATGCGATGAAGAAGTTCTTGAATGATTGCATTCTTTACCGGAAGCAGACAAGGATTTGACAAGCTGCCCTAGATGTAGTGCTTCAAGATGGGAGCTAGATAAGCACACAAGGGAGGAAAAGAATGGGATCCCAGCTAAGGTTCTTAAATATTTTCCGATAAAGGACAAATTCAGAAGGATGCATAGATCAAGAAGGATGGCTGAGGATCTACGTTGGCATTTCAGTAATGCTTCTGAAGATGGGATGATGCAGCACCCAGTGGATTCAATAACATGGGCTCAGGTTAATGATAAATGGCCACAGTTTGCGTCTGATCCGAGAAATCTTAGACTTGGTCTGTCTACTGATGGGATGAACCCTTTTTCGATTCAGAACACCAAGTATAGTACATGGCCAGTGTTGCTAGTGAACTACAACATGCCACCTACATTGTGTATGAAGGCAGAGAATGTAATGCTCACTATGTTGATACCTGGACCAACTGCACCGAGCAACAACATCGACGTGTATCTTCAACCGTTGATAAGATCTACATGATTTGTGGAATGAAGGTGTAGAGGTTTACGACTCATTCTCTAAGGAAACTTTCAATCTTAGAGCTATTTTACTGTGGACTATCGGTGACTATCCTGCTTTGGGGACATTGGCAGGTTGTAAAGTTAAAGGTTAACAAGCGTGTAACGTTTGTGGCAAGGATACACCTTTTAGGTGGCTTAAGTTTAGTAGAAAACATGTCTACTTGGGTAATAGGAGAAGACTCATACCTGGGCATCCTTATCGATGCAGACGGGGTTAGTTTGACAATAATGTAGAAGAAGGGTCTGCACATAGAATTCAAACAGGGGTTGAGATATTTGAGCAATTGAAAGACTTTAGGAACGATTTTGGTAGACCTTTAGATAAGTGATACACGACTTTTTAGTCTTGTAAGCAATTCCTCAATTGCTCATGTCATTGCAATATTTGAGGTATCAATCCATCTTGGGAGTTTGGTGCAATAAGAATGCAAAATTCAGTTTAAGCTAAGCTAGAATAGTAGAATCAAGTCACAAACAAGAATTAAAAGCTAAACACAACCTAAATAAGACACTACTAGAGCAATAATATGAAGCTAAACCTCAAATACCACTAATTAAGCACTAAACAAGCAATTAACTACTAATCAAGATTATCAAATTAACTAAAACGAAACCTAGGGATGGAATCATTGATTTGGGAAGCCCAATGGACAATCTTGCAAACATTTAAGCAACTAATAAAGCTACCTCTATGCCTAGAACTCTTAATCAAGTTTAAACCATGGTGTGTAGCATTAAACCCTTTGTTAATCACCCTAATGAACTAATGATGTTTTAGCATTAGAATAATCAACAAGCATTAAATACAAGTCTATAAGGCATAATAAACACTCTAAACATCTAATGTCTTAGGCTAGAATATGTAAATTTCCTATTAAGTTGGTTCAAGCATTTCATCAAACACTTGGTGGGTGTGTGAAATGCTTAGGCTCCAAATTAGCAAAAGTTAGCTAATTGGCATTAGGAATCACTTAATAGAAAGAGGTAATGAAAAAATCTACCCTAGATTGCAAGATTAATCCATTGAACTTCCCTAAATCTAATCCATCCCTAAGTTCCTAAGGGAACTACTCACTAATCATGCTTAAACCCATCAAATCAAAGATAAGAGAAAGATTAAGCATAATTAGAGAAAGATAACAAGAATTCTAAGAAAGATATTGCATTAAACTCAAATCCAAAGCTTAAACAAAGAGTTTTGCCCAAAGAGGCTAAAAGTTTAGTCTAGAAACCAATGGATAAAAACTCTCTAGAAAAATTAGGTTAAAAGAGTATTTATAGGTGGTCCCATAAGATGCAAGAAAAAGAAGTCGTCTGGGGTCGGATCGACGAGGTCATCGATCCATGTCGTCGATCCGACCCTCAAAATAAACTGGATCGACGAGATCGTCGATCTCCTTCGTCGATCCATGTCTCGAGGCTTGACTTCTGGTTCGGCGTGGCTCGTCGATCCATCTCACCGATCCGTGTCCCTGGAAATATGGATCGGTGAGTCTTCGTCGATCCATGTCACCGATCTGTGTCCCTGGATTTGTGGATCGACGACCTTCGCCGATCTGGTTCGTCGATCCATCTTCAGAAATCGTCTGCTTCCTTCTCCTTGCTCCTTCTTGCCATTCCAAGTAGCTAGCATCACCCTCCAACTCCATCCTCATCTTCAAAGCCTCCTTTTTCACCTGATTATGGTACCAATATGCAACAAAGTATGCAAAGAACCATGCAAAAGACCCTAGGACTCTAAATGATACAATGCAACACAATGATGCTACTTTAGACTCTAAATGATGAGAAACTTATGCTTAAAGGATGCTAGAATGATGCAAAATATAGACATATCAACTCCCCCAAACTTGCTTTTTGCTTGTCCCCAAGCAAATGAAACACAAGCCAAGGAGAGAGGTTTGAAAGTGGGGACTCAAATCCAAAGGTGTTAAGCAAAAGAATCAATTCAATGGTCCTACTTAGCAGTTCTAGGATGCTCTCTATACAAACTTCTACTCCAAAAGGTCTAGCCATACTCATACTCAATCAAGTGAACCCAAGTTTCAACCTACACAAGCATTCATTTTCACCAACCCTTTAACATTCATTAAGTAGTAACCATGGATCATGAATCATGCAATACTAGAGAACTCATTTGGTTTTTGGGTATGGTTTTGAGATAAATATGATCTCAATCTTCATGGGTTTCCAATGCAAGGGATCTCTCAATGAACATGTGAACTTTGGCAAAATGCTAAGAGTAAAAAGCAACCTATGCATACAAGGACAAACTTCCATCTACCCTTTGTAACACAAAATGTCTTCACTCTCATTCCTTTTTTAGCTCACTCACCAAGCCCAATCCTATACTACCCACTGCAAGGCAATTCGCCAAAACCACAAACTCAAACCATACTCTTTTCTTCTCCTTTACAAATCTTGGGGAACTTCTTCAACCATCACAAGTGTTGGCACATTTTTACTTCAAGCTCATTTTCTATCAAATACAAATTGCTATCCTCCTTCTTATAACATCTTGGCCATATATATATATATTTTTTTTCTTGGCTCTTTTACTTTTTACTTCTAGAGGATTTCTTTTCTTACTTAACACTTAGAGCATTACACAAAACCAACACTTGATCCACATAATTTCGTTTTCCCACTCCACCAACTCAACATCGCCCAAACAGCTTGATTCTTAACAAAATCCATAACCAAAATTCCCACCCAAGAATCCTATCCTATCATCTAGCTCATTGTGCTCGAGCTAGCTACATGAAAGCGTATCCTTGTCGCTCTAAACTCAACACTTTTTGCTAAGTTCACAAGATGAAAAAGGCCTAAAGCACTCACTAAGGAAGAGGTTTCAAAGGAAGCTTAGTTGGGGGAATTCGTTTTTAACCGCTCTAAAGATAAGAGTCGGCTATTTGGGTTAACAAGAGTGGTAAAAGGAAAGAAGATAACCCAAATATGTATATGGTATCCACAAGTTCTCTAGCAATGCACAACCATGATAATTACAAGTTCAAATTAGGCTCAAGTTTAAGAGGGTTGGTTTCTATTCAAAGCTTGTTTCAATTAAAACTCGAATTACAAATGGTGAGGTCCAAGTAGGGTTCAACTTTAACTTTCAAAGATTGCACACAAAGCATCAAACAACTATTATTTAGGGCCTTGAACTAATTCATGAGCTTAACACCTTACAAGGAAAATTCATCATTGTCCCCTATGCAAGAATGCAATCCTATATGAAAGCTAGACTCAATCCTACTTATATAACAAATGCAAATGCAACTACATGCCATTTTTTTTGAAATTTTCGAAATTTTTCAATTTTTTTTTTTGGATTTTTCTATGCCTTAGATGTATGCATGAGACTCAAAGATGCATGACAAGAAAAATAAGAACACAAAACACAAGATCAAATACCATACTCCCCCAAACTTAAATTACACAGTCCTTTGTGTAATCCAAGCTTGGAGAAGATTTTAACAATGCAAAAGAAAAGTAAAAACTAGATGTTATTTACAATGGTTAGGATTGGTACCTTGATCAAAAGCGCATGGAGGAGGAGGATGAGCCCATGGAGTAGGACGGGTTGCTGGATTGAGGAGTAGGAGATCGCATCACTCTCTTCTCACGCCTCCTAGTCTCACCGGCAGAGGAATGGCGTCTTCCCGCCATAGCACTATCGGCTTCATCATCCTCTTGCCGCCTCTCTTCACGCCTTGGGGAAGAAGTTCCCTCTACCTTGGCCTTGAGCTCCTTGATTTGACCCTTCAAGCCCGTCACCGTCTTCGCAAGCTTCCTTATGGTCCTGTCTTGCCACTTGTTCCATCTTTGGAGGAGCTTGATGTGTTGGTGAGCTTTCTTAGAGGTCTCTCCTTGGTTATTAGACTCATAAGGTACAAAGTTGTACCTATCACTTCCATACACCGGTGGGGCTTGGTAAGGCTCGTGAGTGGTGTCCCAATAAGCCATGGGGAGGGTCTCTATGTCATCGAGATGCTCGTCGGTTGGAGTGAAAGAGGCGTTTGCCTTCTCCCTTAGGTTAGTGAGGTGAATGCAAGGTAGCTTGATTGTAGCCTCCTTGTCCAAGTCCACATTGAACTTGTACTTGAAGTTCTTCCCTTCCTTCACCAAAAAGTGACCCTTTAGGAGGTAAGAGGAGTCGATATACTGCTCGTCAGCCGTGGGTATGCCCAAGGTGATGCCTACTTCTTCAAGGATGGGGGTGATCATGCCACCAATGGCTAAGTGGTGGCTATCCTTCTTCTTGG